>JBBPDE010000034.1:9876256-9888527 GCA_037974605.1 Nannopetersius ansorgii | reverse complement strand
TGTGTGTGTGTGTGTGTGTGTGTGTGTGTGTGTGTGTGTGTGTGTGTGTGTGTGTGTGTGTGTGTGTGTGTTTGTGGTTATGGGTTTTAGTCCTCATGCAAGGCACTCCCTTATTTCATGTTCTTTTTTCACATGCTAATTTGCAATTGCTGCAGGTTCACTCTCATCTTGATTAAGATGCACATTATATACATGTAGGCCTACATGGTACATTGTGTCAGAACACCTGCCATGCTGTTTCATGTGTGTGTGTAGAGTTACAATAAAAAAAGACTTGTTTTTCTCGTTAGCTTGTGTTGTGTGATATTCTGTAACATTTGACGAATTCCTCATTCTAGAGGTTCTACAAGCCAGTCAGAGGCATTAGGTATTGTATGTGTTGTGCCAATAATGCAACAATACACTGAAAGAAAATGTACTTTTAAAATTTTTAAGAGCAAGTATTTCCGTACTTTAACTTAAGTAAAAATTGGACCGTACATTTCTATCGGAGTAACATTTGACCAGTGGTATCTGTACTTTCACTTAAGTAATGAATGAGTACTCTGTCCACCTTTGTGTATACACACACAGACACACACACACACACATATATATATACAGTGTATATAATGTGCCATTGTACCTGTAAAGATGTGTATAAAGATGAAACATTTGTGTTTTTTTCCCAGTTATTTTACTGGAAAAGTGCATTTTAGCCATTGCATGACACAATATTGTTGCTCCCCCACAGATGGGAGACCAAGAGGCCTCCGAGATGTTCTCAGAAGGTGAAATTGAGAAGAGGAACAGTGGCGAGGTGATGACACTCTCCCAGTTCTCCTCGACTGTGAGAGCCGTGGTGCGGATTCGTCAGAAATACCAGGCGATTAAGAAGCGCCGCATGGAGCTGGCAACTTCAGGAACGCCATTCTTCTCCTCTCCACGCTCTACCAGCCCCAAAATCTTCACGTTCGATGAGATTGTGGGCGACAGCTCCACCACTCTAGGCAAGAAGAAGAAGAAGAAGAAAGGACGTGTCCTGTTCCCCAACAGCAGCAGCCGGCGTGTCCCACTCACCAAGGAGCACAGTCGAGCCAAGAACTGCCTGGTGCTGCTGTGCATCATCGTTTTCCTTCAGGTTTACAATGCCATCGAGAACCTGGATGACCATGTGCTTAAGTACGACTTGGAGGGACTTGAGAAAACCCTTAAAAGAGAGGTGTTTGGACAGCAAGAGGCAACTGAAGGCCTCCTGGGCCTTCTGAAGGACTATCTGTCCACGTATGTCCACAGTAAACCTCTCGTGGTGTCTCTCCTGGGTCCCACCGGTGTCGGGAAGAGCCACTTGGGTCGTCTACTGGCCCAGCACTTCCGCTCTGTTGTTGGAGAACAGCTGGTCATGCAGTACTTTGTTCTTCACCACTGCCCCTCAGAAGGGGACCTGCCGCTCTGTGCCCAGACCCTGACCTCCTATGTCTCCGAGATGGTCACACAGGCTGAGGAGGAGGAGAAGATCCCCGTCTTCATCTTCGACGAGATGGAGCACATGCCAGTCGAACTGCTGGACACCGTGCTGGCGCTCATCCACACGAGGGATAACAACGAATACTTGAACGCCATCTACGTCCTCATCAGCAACCTCGAGCAAGAGGAGATCACCAAGTTCGTCTTGCAGAACTCCTCGAGCGTTGCTGTCTCGGCCTGGGCACGCCTGAGCAAAGAGCTCAACCCGCTGCTGCTCAGCAGCCTGAAGAAGCACCATCCGTTGTGGCTGGAGGCCGAGCTGCTGCCCCTCACGCTCCTGGAGAAGAGTCATGTCATGGAGTGCTTCATAGACGAGATGTCCAGGGAAGGATTCTATCCAGAACGTTCCCATGTGGAAAGGCTGGCCGAGGAGCTGTCCTACTACTCCGTGGGCGAGCGGGAATTTTCGAGGACCGGATGTAAGCAGGTGGTGGCAAAAGTGAACCTGCTGTGAAGTTGTTCTTCAGGATTATCTGACGGACATACAGACCAACTGAGACCAGCACTGGCCAATGGTGGCAGGAGGGCATTACGTTTGCAGCTCTACAGTGGAATGTAATTTGTGAAGACATTTCAAGATTCCGTTTCATTTCACACGCGCTGTCAGTGTTAAGACTCCTCATGTTTGCCTTCAATTTACAGTTTGTTGTAAACAGGGATGGGTATCGCTAGGAGACCGGATCCACTTATCATACATACTCTCCACAATTTGGTGTGGTGTCACATGAAAAGACATGAACAGATTCAGTGGTTAGTATATTGTGATGTATTTTAGAAATAAGGATCTAAACTGTGTTCTGAGATTCCTGTTCATACAGTGAGTGTGTTGGAGCAGAGCATCGTTCAAACCGGAGATTCTCCGGATTTCAGCACATACCCATCCCTAGTTTTGTGAACCAGGCCAGAAGTAAAGTGGCATATCTGATCATGATGCTGCAACATGAATCTAGGTCAGTGCAAATGACGATGTATACACATGAGTCATAAATATGTAAAATCATATGCATTTGTGTTTCAATGGTGATCCAAAGTGCTCTCAGGAAACACAGGGAGAGCAAACAGCTGTTGCTTTTGCAACATATAGCTGTTTGAAGGCAAAATTACAGATATTTTTAGAAGTATTGGGACACATGCGCTGTGTATTTAACTGCCTGAATGTCTTTTATTCTATCTACACTTGAATTCATGCCTCGTGTTTTTTGATATTTGTCAATAACTTATCTCCATAAAGTTCTAAGTACCTTTTAGCTTATTTATGCTGTTTGGTCATTGTTTTTTTTTTATGATGCTACTTTGCTCCTTAAATATTTAGGAGGGCTGAATGCTTACAAACAGTATGAAACACGACTGTTTGAGTAAAACATTTTTTATTAGAATTTGTCGACTTTAGCTGGAAATAATGAGGTATGTGTCACAACAATCAAGCCTCTGTACGCCACACTAAAACTTCTAGAGCAATAAATACATAGTAATTATAATAATAATAATAACAGGTGACTGTATTTACAACAAAATGACATATGCATGACTACTTCCAACATAAAGCAAAACAACATAATCTTGACTGGCCAAGCGCAGGGTGCTGGTGAAGGAGTTTGCTACATGCTGGTATTTATAAGTCAGTCTTCCAGCTCTAAAAATGTCACTTTTTAGTTGGCCTTCTACCAATGTTCTGTGTGACTACGTGTGATGTTTTCATGCTAAATTCCCCCCGTCAACCCCCGATGCAGAGCAGTGGCCCACACGTCCCAGCAACCAGACCACAAAGCTCTGAGACTGCAAGAGCGAGATTGTATCATCATGTGTAGTACAGTGTGATCTTCAGTAAATGGAAGAAAAGGTTTAGAGGTTAAACATACCTACTTTTTAATGAACCCTTTGGAAACATCTGGATTTCTGCAGGAAAACTTGATCTTCATCCAAATCTTACCTTAAACTCGTACTGTTGTTATTTATTTGAGGAAAAGGCATGTGACAACCTTTTGGCTACTGATGAGTAGTTATAGATACCAATATCGTTTATTGATATTGATACTTATCCACACTTTTATTGATTTACTCCTCATAATTTGGTGCAACGTCACATAAAAACCTGTGAGAGGTTTTAGCAGTTATTTAGTTGTGATATGTTGGAGAGATAATTATCTAAACTCTGTTTTCAGTTTCCTGTATAGATGGTGAAGGAGCATCGCTGTTCAAATGTGTGCTGGTGATTAGCAGAGCGTCGCTCCGTCCCTCCACTGATCCAATCCAGCATCGACCGTTTGAAAACGCAGCTGTGTTAGAATGCATTAACACTGCAGAAACACCGACAGCAGCACCGTCTGAACAGGAGACTCAGAACTGACCAGTCAGGGACCAATTTAGTACGTTACCCTATTTTGGGGGACAAAACGGTAACTTAAGTCAGGTGTTGCACTAAACCACTGTCCAAAAAACATCTATCTGGATATTCCATCATTGTTTGTTTTGTTTTGTTATTGGTCACTCACATATGAGTGTAGAAATCCAAAACAATCCAAAGGGTTCACAAACATTTTCCTGCTGTAGATTTATTGCCTCTGAATGCTGCATATTCTTACTCTAATGCCTAATATGAATTTCCCTAAACATGACGATTAAATAAGAGGATACTGCAAATTCTACAACCTCAAAATGTTCTCATCACTGGATCACTGATCTTCATAGACCATTTACCATAACAGGTCAGTGGCGAGTTACAAGTGCATTGCTTGAAGAACCACTGAGTCCAGTCTCTAGTGATGGTGCTTGAATACGTGGTGCGGTGGGCAGTGGGAGAAAAAGCCACTGGAATGGAGAGAGGGCTGCATAGGGTCTTTGGACTACCCCTCAAGTTCAAAGCCCAGTCCAACCTTGTGTCCACCAGTGTTGATGTTCTTGCCGTCCATGAGGGCTGAGAGCGTCAGCTTGACTCCTAAACAAAGTCGAGATGTTTATCATTTGTCACATACTCAGGCATACACTTGTGTACGCAGTTAAATGTAAAATGCAAAATAAGCAATAACTTCAACACAGAACTATGCCACTTTTCTACTACAACAACTAGAAAATAATAATGACTTGACAAATATAAATAAATGTAAACAATATCAATATAACAATATATCCTAACTATACACTAAATGTATCTATGAATATTTACAATGGAAAACAGTAACAACAAATGTGTGAAGGGCAAAAGAGTACTATAGTATGGGGAGTATTATGATTTGAGGAGTGTCTTGCTATGAGGAGTATTATGGTATGAAGAGTTGTATGCTATGAGCAGCCTTATAGCACAGAAAGTATTATGGTGTGAGGAGTGTTACTGAATAATGTGTATTATGGTATGAGGCGTATTCTTGTATGGGGGAGTATTATGGTATGAGGCGTATTATAGTATGCAGAGTGTTGTGGTATGATGAGTGCTGCTGAATGAATGTTAGGTGTTTCCTGGTTGAGGATGACCTTATGACCTGAGGATAAAAGCTCCTCTTGAGTTCTGGCCATAATCGAAGCCTAGTGGTTAGGGCATTCCCTCTGCAATTAAGAAGTGGTAGGTTCGATTCCCAAGACTTCTAAGCACCTCTGAGGTGCCGTGAGCACGGTAGTGTCCCCACAACCCCCGGGAGCCGTGTTCCTGGCTGCCCGCTGCTTCACTCGGTGAATGGGTTGGTGCTGTTTACACTGTGTGCTGTGGTGTGTTCACATGTGACAGAATGGTCACTTTCACTTCACTTTACTTTTTTTCCACTAGTGCTGCAGAACCATTTTCCTGAGTTCAGCAGGTGGAGAGTTAACAGGGATTAGAAAGAGTTAACAGGGAACAAGGACACATTCCTCACAGGCGGTCACTGTGAAAAGGAATAACTGACTTCAATATTCCAAAGTAAACTACTGTGCAGTGAGTTTAACCAGATAATAGTCTCTATCCAGAGTTTCCCACAGATTTTGTGGCCTGGGTGTGTGTGTGTGTGTGTGTTGTTGGAGAGGGGTGTGGCTTGTGAGGGCTGAGCATTATGTTAAAATAATTGTTTATTTCAGGTTTTTGTTGTCATGCCCTGTTAACTGTTTCTAATCTCCACAAAACTTGCACTGTGGGACTGGTGTAGGTAATTAAAAGCAGGTCCAGAGTCAGTGGTTACCTGGTCGCAGACTCTGAGTGTAGCCAATTCCAATCAGACTGGCGTTGTTCACTTTGGCCTGTAAAATGAGAGAAATTAGAGAGTCAGGCACTTTTACTTCACTGTTCATGAGCTGGACGATACGGACAAATCAGTACTGCGATTTTACTGCTACTCACTGTGATAGAGATGCCTTTCAATATATTAAAGGGCCCATATCATTTATTTTCTGGATTTATAAAGGCTTAAAGTGATAAGAGCAAGCAGGTTTCTACTGATGAACTTAATAAACTTTCACATCCATCAAACTGCAAATACTACTTCTCAGAATTTCTTGTTATCAAATTTCAAAAGAGCAGCACATTGTTTATTTTTCAAAAAATTCCAGGGTGGGCCCAAAATTCTGGCCTGTAGGGAACAGTGCCATTTGCACACTCTCTTTGTATTATGCTATGGGGATTATAATGGTATGAGGAATGCTGTAGAGTGAATGTGAGGTGTGTCCTCGTTGGGGACGACCTTATGACCTGAGGATAAAAGTTACTCTTGAGTTCAGGGCCATTCAGCTGCAGAACCATTTCCTGAGTTCAGCAAGCGGAGCCGAGAGTTGTAGTGAACAGCGCAGTTTGCACACTGCCTACTTTGCAGTTTTGCACTGGTTCTTGTTTGTCTTAGAGCACATTTGATCTCCTTTATGTTTATGTTACATGTTAGCTTTTATTACACTGTAAATGTGTGTAAAAGTGTGGATGTTGGACTGATATGTTTGTTCAGTGTGGCTATTTGGTTCCTCAATGAATGATATAGGTGTCAAGGGGAATAAACTCACAGACAAAGAGGCGTCACTGTCCAGCTGGTACTTGGCAGCGATGCCGAAGCGTGTGTTGTTGCCGCCGGCGGTCCAGGCCAGAGTGACCGCGGTCTCCAGCTGATCATTCACCTTATGGTAAACTGAACCTCCGAATTCAGTCCCATCGTTTCTGAGCCAAACAAACCAAACGTATGATTGTGAGTTACACAATTGGTTTTTACACGGTCATCTTTCATACAGAAACATTCTGACCCTGTTTACACCCAGTCACTTAATGTGTGTTCAGGACTATATCTGAACAGGTGTGAACACATTTAAACCAGGTTCAAATCCCTCCCAGTGCTGTCACTGTGCCCCTGCAGCTCTGCTTATAGAAGAGAGTGCAGACTTGAACACTGACTGTGTTGCTGCCGAACTGGGATTTGATTTAGGTCTGACTGAACGGAGATGCATCTGAGCACTGAGCGGAATCATGTGTGGCTAAAATCTGATCAGGATCTGAACCAGATACAGGACACATGAAGTGAGCAGGTGTGAACGGAGTCATTGACTCATTCTTGATACTCACACGTTGGTGTGAAGCTGGAAGTCTTCAGCCTTGTACCCGAGGGCAAAGTTGTTCTGCACTAGTTGGGACTTAGTGGTGTCAAATGCAATCTGGTAGCCAGCCAGCCAGCCCTCGTAGCCCAAAACTGCACAGGAGTGAAGGACTGGGCCTTCGAAGTCAACGTCGCATGACAGGTTGATGTAGTCTCGCTTGTATCCAGTCTTCAGCTTGCCGCTCTTCTTGCTATGGGAAGAAGAAAAGGGCATGCGGCACTGACCCAAATCATTTAGAACTTTTTGAAATGTGTTGTTTTTGAAGGACTCACCCTGTGTTCGGCACAAAAGATGTGTCAAGAGCCACTTTCAAGCCCTGAGCAAGCTGTATTGAGAAAGGAGAACTTGCTCAAGGGCTTCGCACAACTGACGAAATGGTTTAAAAAGGAACTTATATGTGAAAGGTAGTTGTGGGGAAGCTGTTCTAACCTGGTCTTCCACAGAAAGCTCTGTGGCCAGAGTGTTATCAGTGTTCCACTTCTGACTCAGGCTAAGTCCCAGCTCCTTCATCTTGTACTTGGTCTCCAGGCTCCCACCGGCCTTGCCAGTGTCAGTATTAGTGGAACCAGACGTGTTGAACTCCTGGAGTCGAGTATAAGAGAGAAGTTTAGAACGTTTTCCTCTGAAATTCTTACAGAGATGAGGTCATGTATGAGCGCAATGGAGGAGGTACAATACGACAAATTTACCGTTCTTTAACCACACAATGTGCAATGCATGAGCAAAATGGACATCAAAGACTCCACAGATGGTTTAAGAGCTTTCATGCAATGACCCTTACATTGACCTTACCATCTTCATACCATCAAGTTGCAGAAGAAAAACAGAAGGAGGATTAAGACCTTTCATTCATGCACCTGTCCGATCAATTACCCAGCTTCTCTTGAGCTGAACTGGGGGTTTCAGCACTAATTTATTTGTTTGTCTCTAGTAATTATATTGTGTGTATAGCACAGTGTATTAGCACACAGTGTTTTCTGGAGAGTTTTATTTTGACTTCATATCATGTTTTATATTGTTCTTGTTTTGTGTAACTGTGTGTCAGAGCAATCATAACATAAGCAATTTATTCCATTTTCCGATTCTGAACCAGTGCTACATTAGAACCATCTGGGTTTTTTAAAGCAGTGGAGCCCAACCCCCGGGCCGTGGACCGGTACCGGGCCATGGGTCATGTGGTACCGGTCCACGGGCTGCACAGAAAAAACAAAACCCCCCCAAAAAACCTTGGATGTTACCCGTGTTCTGTTGTCGGCTCATTGTTATGAAAATGCTGTTAATAAAGCGGCGAGTACACACTGGTTTTACGTTTATTATTATATTTTAAAGATACCCCATTATTATATTTTTAAAATATCCCCATATATAAAGACGTATATTTATCTGCCACTCCTTAAATGCCGGGCCGTGAACATAGTTTCTGATATTAAACCGGTCCGTGACCAAATAAAGGTTGGGGACCACTGCTCTAAAGGATCATCTCCATAAATGAGATGTTTGTGAAAGCGTGAAGAACCTTTTACACGTAGAAAAACATATCGTAAAGGCTTTCTTATTATAAACATGATCCTATCAAAAAAACATTCGCTGAGGTTCTTTAGGGAACCAGAAATGATTCTTCCATGGCATCATGCAAAGAAACCTTTCTGGCGCCGACTCAATCATTTAAAGGGTTAACATACATGGTGCACCTGTATGGCAGGTACCTGACTGTAGGAGAAATGTACAGTACTGAACAAAGGTCTTGAGCCCTTCATTATTTCTTTATATTTTGTCTTGAATCACTGTGTTGGTGTAAAATTACTATGTTCTGTCTGTCAAACTGTCTTATTTTTGGCATGTTGAGTAGACTAAATGAAAAAAAAACTGTCCAACAGGCTGCAAAGTGCCTAATGATACAAGGAGCCTAGATAAAGGAGTTCCAAACACTCAGCATTCAGCACCACCAGTATACTGATCACTGCCTGATCATCTGGAATCATCTGCTCCTGTTTCTTCACTTGTTCATGCTTAAGTTAGATGTTCAAGGTTCAAGGACCTAGATGACCACACATGTGCAACAAAATAAACAACACAATAAATAGACACAACAATTGTAACGGTACTGTAAGGCAGTCTGTAGTAGAGTGCAGATGGGATGTACACCTTCCAGAGTGACCAGTGTTGCAGAGTGTGATTACTGCACAGGAGGCAGTTACAGCAGTTACAGCAAAAGAAACCAATCAATAAATAGGCAATGTAGCAATTACACAGCAGTGTGAATGGGATGTAAAGCTAAAACAATACAATACAGTAAGTAGACAAAGCATAAAGTGGGAAGTCTATGTAAAACTTCCAGAATTAATAATATTGCACCATATGCACTGAAGAGTTAGCAGCATAGAACCACATTGAGTGAGTGTAAATTAAGGCTTATCAAACCAAGTGACAGGACAGTTAACAGCCCAGGTACATGTGTAGAGACTACTCTAACGTTTGTGCACCACTCGTTGTTTGTTGCTTACATAAATGAACACGGCTTTGTTATGCTTGATGTGCTTTGTACTGCTTGAATGATTCATACGTAGGGACTGGACTGAAAATTAAAGTCCTTCTGGAAGACTGGAGAACTGTTCCTCAAGACCACGTTAGAAATGCAAGAAAGTTTGGCTCTCTGGAAGCAAAATATGAAGAAACGACTTTTGCACAGCACTGTATGTAGATCTAAAAATGGTAACACTGTATGAATGAACTTAAAGGACACCTCTATATTCAGATCAGTCACTTTCAACATACTTTGCATGCAATGTGTTTCTTTCACGTGGCCACAAAGAGTAAAGGGCGATTCAAAGAGAAAGACCGGAACAAAGGAAGTTAGTCAGGGTCGGTAAGTGCAGTAAGGAAACAACATGAAAGGAGGAACTGAAAGAGGCCACTAACTCACCACTCCACTTTGTGATTTGGTCTTGAGATCCAATTTAACAATTCCAAAACCTGAAAAAAAACCAAAATGAGCTCAGCATAACGAAGACCAGTCAGGATTACAGAAACATCTTAACTTCATGACCAAACTACAACCACAGCCAACCTTGGCTGTGAGTCCAGGGAAGCATAACTGGCCTCGCTCTCATTGACGCTCTCACAAAACTGCTGTAATAGATTTGGCAGTTAAAGTGTTCTCACACTAGGTGATGTGTACCATGGTTGAGGACGTTTGACCACCAAAATTCAGGCTGTTTAACTTGTGTGATCCCTCTGAAGTTGTAGTCTAGTGGATCTAGTGTGATCCATCACTGAACCTGAACACAACAGTTCTATTTAACACACATAGAGACAAATGGAGACTCTGGCCCACAGAAGGTCTGCTGCAAATTTGTTTTCCGATAAGAGAAAACAGGACCAACTGGATCCGACACACAAGAACGTCTAAGATATTTGGTAAAATAGGAGACTGTCTTCATGCTTGTGGACCATAGAGCCGCTGAAGGACGTGGTGAGGAGCTGAAAACACTGCAGGTTCAGTATCTGAAAGTTTGGGATGCTCTGTAATTCTGCAGCTCAGCAGAACAAAAGAAGAAACAGTAAAAGTGCTAGGGTCCGGAATGTTAACCGCAGCATGCGCACTCACAGCAGGGGTACGTGAATATAACCTTAGTGTTCTCCTCCTAGCGAGTTGAGCTGTCCAGTGATGATGTGTGTTCTAAAAAAATGGTACCTTACTTCCTGTGCATGTGGACTACAGCTAGAGGGGGAACTGACTGTGATTCAATTGGAAAAGAAAATTGGCAAAATATTAAAAAAATGATACACACAACTAATGTTTTGAGCAAAATGCTTCACAGCCTCGCTGGTTCAGCCTTGACCAGGCCAGACTGATCGCAGTCTCCATCTGATCAGCCACTGAGAGAAGAGACAAATTGCTTAAATATAATTATTGTGTAATGACAGCCAGACTCTGGGTGTTAACTTACCATAACCTTTGCTGAAGATGTCCTTTGCTGCTTTGCCCAGGTCAGAGTAGGAAGGAGGAACTGCCATTGTGCCTGGTATCAAACAAAGAGGGCCATCAGTACATACAACACCACCAGAAAGTAACAGTGTGTGTGTGTGTGTGTGTTTAGAGGCCTCTAAAAGAATGTAGAAAAATGACGACTTTGTTCAGCTGTGGGAGTTTACAAATGAGACTGAAGCTGGACAGTGGAGGTGTATGAGGTGAAGGTGCTGGACTGGGCTCTTGATCTGTGCCGATTTAACACTAAACAACGCAGATCAAATATTATAATTAATAGAGTAGTCACATTTTTGTATTGCGATATCTAATATTTCAATGGATCGTTTCACCGATAACATATGGGTAGTGGTAAGCAGCATTTGCTGGTGCTCATTTGGAGCAAGTAAGATGGGATTCTGTGGCCAAGACATCATTCTCTAAACTTTCTGCTTTTATTTGGATTGGATATAATTCCGGCACAATTATGAAAAATGATTAGGTTCATGATCCAGTTGAAGAATGAAATTTTGTCCAATGATACGTAAACCAGAAAGAACTGTGTGATAATGTGTTACTAGAGACTACAAAATAATGAACCAGTCAGTTACATTTGTTTTAAATATTCCTAAGGATGCAAATTTAAATATGATCTGATATCATTTTGTGATGTCTAATATCACCTACCACCAACCTGAAAATAAGGAAAATAGTATAAATAGTTATTCCCATAGTGTTTACCGAACAAGCCCATGGGGGAAACCCCTGTGGCGTCAGCACAGGTCAGGTCGTTATTAGTCAAGAGTCATCGAGGAAGAGGTGACTTCACGGAATTAATGCGCTAAACACTACATGCAAATTGGGTGTCACCTCTGAGAGAAGAGGGCCTTTCCACAATAACGTGTCAGTTAAACACCCAGAGCTTGAATATTTATATTTATAGCATTTGGCAGAAGCTCTTATTCAGAGAGAGGTTCTGGCTGCTTTCTAAGAAAATGTTCTTCACACCAGTAAACCCAAGACTTACCTTTAGAGCTGCAAGAAAACTAAGATTCTACCAGTGATGCCTTACCAGACCACACAAAGAAGACCTGGAAGTTTTATTTTAAAGAAGTTTGTGTTAGTTGACTTAGTTTATGATCTAAAAACAAACTAACAACTGCTCAGTGAAGAGGAGGGTCTTTAGTCTACTTTGTAGGTAGTGAGGGAGAATTTTGTTCCACCATTTTTGGCTCTATATGGCTGTCTGTCTGTATATATATA
>JBBPDE010000034.1:9822663-9841618 GCA_037974605.1 Nannopetersius ansorgii | reverse complement strand
ACACACACACACACACACACACACACACACACACACACACACACACACACACACACACACACACACACACAGCATGCTAAAACCCCCAGCGCTTTATAAACACCAGAAGGGATACAAACATGAACACACAGGTAAAACACACAGTAAAGACAGAGCCTCCAGTACAGGAACCTATATATTAAACTATTGCTTATCTTAAGATGAGAAGTCTATACTAGTTATACATTATATACGTATCTAAAATATACATTTCTATAATATTCTTATTGCCAATATTACCTATACATTACAATGATACTATACTACTATTAGCCATATATTAATATATTAACTATATGCTATATTTAACTATATGCATCACTGCTATATTGTACACTACATTAACTCTACATTACTGATATACTATTAGACATTTATAGACGATTATATACTACTACTATACCATATTATTATTTCACAGTTACAGACAACTATGATACTAGCTTACTATTATATGACCATATTATAGACAGACCATATTCTAAACTTTCAGTTTGTCTGTAATCTGACTTTGCATCAGCTCATCTAACGGCGCCACGTTTGGAAATGTGAATAAAAAAAAAAAAAACAGATGTCAGATTACACTTTTCTTCATGGGATCTTTTTTTCGGCAGTCTTTTGTGGTCTGGTCCCTTCAGCTGAAGAAAAGGAGCCCATTATACCGAGCTGCAAAGCCTGTTTTTGTATAGTGCCATGGCACAGGGCAAACAGAGGGAGAGAGAGAGAGAGAGAGAGAGAGAGAGAGAGAGTGAGCGTAAGAGTGAGAAGGAAAGTGAAAGAGAAAAAAAAGAGAAACAGAACGAGAAAAAAGGAGCAGGGAGGGAAAGAAATAAATGGAGAGAAACAGGGAGAGAGCAAATGAGAGCGAGAGAGAGTGGGAGAGAGAGAGAGAGAGTGAGTGAGAGCGCGCGCTATACTGCTGTATGTGAAAGGATCAATATGCGGGCGCTGTGCCACCTGTAGTGCCGTTTCTTTTGGGCCACTGGTCGACGGGCTGGGCAGAGCAGGCCGTTACATTCAGCACCACGCAGAAGGGAAGAGAAAGAAAGAAAGAAAGGAGGGAGAAGAATGGACTGAATGCTGCTGGACGGGCTTGTGTGTTGTCTCTCCCCCCTCCTCCTCCTTTTTCTCCCCTCCTTTTTTGAATAATCCAGTGTTTGAGGGGCAGCTGCTGTGCTGATGTAGCTGCAGACACCTGGTGCAACACTGTCGGGTTAAAGAGGAGGGGAAGAGAAATTACGTTACCGCACCAAAATAAACGGCTGGGACACATAGAGAGAGGGAGAGAGAAATAAGGAACAGCACAACCAGAGAGAAAAATGAGACACACAGACAGGCAAACAGAAAGAAAAGAACAAGAAACAGAGAGAGAAAATGAAAGAGGAAAAACAAAGAAACTGAGAGAAAGCGAGAAGGAGCGAGCAAATGGGAGCAAAATGGAAAGAGTTACAAAAAAAAAAGAAAGAAAGAAAGAAACAGGAGAGAGAGCAAGAGACAGAAAGAAACGGATGGGAAGGGGGCAGGAGCGAGAACGCGGTTTCTAAGCATGTTCAACGGTCAGCTGTGGCACCACCTGGCAGGCCGTGCCCGTTTTAAAGTTTGGAGAGAAAATTTGCATGATGCGGCAGAAGCAGATGCCAGAAGGAGAAAGGCCTGAAACATCCTGGGCATCTGAGGAGCCCTTTCACCCCTTTCAGCGCCTCCTGCCAGATCTGCATGTGATTCGGCCCCTCGCAGATGTGACTATAGTTAATCTATACTTAGCAGACGGGAGGAGAGCGGGGGAGGCGGCATCAACATACAGCTCATTGTGCCTGAAACTGACCCCATTCAGGGTCATTTGGCATGTGACACCACTTGAGGCGGGGCTAAATGGCCCCGTGGAATCAGGCACACAAGGGCCATAAAAATGCCAACCCTCTATTCCCCCGGGGCAGGGAGGTGCTCGCTGGCCTCTTGACACACACTGGCAAGCCCGGGCTGGGAGGGGTGACTGGGGGCTGCAGGGGGAGACAAAGGGAGGGATGGTCTAAATGACAGAGGCTGGAGGAGAGTGGCCGAAAATCCAGGGAGCCGGGGTGGCCCCTCATTGGTGGAGCTCGGAGAGAAGGGCTCCCAGATGGCAGACGGGGGCCAGTGTGTGCCACGGCTGGTTGGGGCCCGCATCAGGGAAACCCACTCATCATCAATCAAAACTGACCCCCCAAACTCTGACCGATTCGTCCCACACAATCCGGCAGGAGCCGTTGGGTAGGCCCTGACCCAGCACACTCATTTCAACTGATTTTAAGTAATACAGGGGCTAATTAGCCTTTAATATCGAATATCAGCCAATGCCAGGTCCCAACTGACCTGCTCATAGGGCCCAACACATGTTAAATTTTTTTTTTTTTTTTTTTTTTTAAACATGGTACCTTTTACTCATTATCCATGTATGCAAATGTAGTTTGTGATCGTTTATGTCAAAAACACTTTAGCCAGGATCCAACAATTCCAGCTGCAGTAGTTTAGGTCCACCCAGGCACAACAAGGAGATTTGTAGTCTGGTCTGCTTTTTTGAATGATGCACATTCAGGGGCAGACTGTCAGGACAGAGCTCATTTGCATATGTCAGTCTTAAAGGCACAGTAAACCAAAACGGTCTGTTTAATTCAGGGGTTCAAAAATGGAAATGGGAAAATAAATTGACACAGTATCTGCTGAAACCATGCAAAAAATACAAGTGGATCTTGTGGGGAAGGTGGAATGCATGAAAAAATGTAGGAAAAGGGCACTTGAAAGGTTTTTGTACTGTAACATGAGGGAAACAGTATTAATGAGGGTAACATAAAAAAAAAAACCATATAAAAACCCCACAAAAATACAAATATTTTAAGCCTTAAGAGCTTTCCTCCTGTATATTTACATGGTTCTTATTTAATGTTACTTGATCAAAGGGAAGGTGAAAGTCAACCACATGAGCAGCCGGGTTTCAGCTTCCACTTTAGTGTAGTTTCACTGGAGAGGCTTCTGCAAAAGTGCTGCGCCACAAGCTGTGGACTCTAACACACCGGATTGGGTTCTTACAGATCTATGGTCACCTGGAGATCCACCTTCCTGACAAGGTAACAGCCAGTCTGAGATACAGTATATGTAAACATGGCAGGGGAGAAGATCTTCAGCAGGAGGTTTGGTGACCGTAGTTGAAGCAGATTCATTCAAATGACTAACACAAAGTTAAAAAACAAAGACAAAACAGACACCTAAAAATACAAAAAAGTCATCTGAGGCATGAAAGACGAGGAGCCGGGATCATTTTTAATCAAGGTTTTAATGAAAAGGTTCTAAAATGACTTCTCGTAGCTGTACATTAAGACTGTAGAGACCGTGAATGCTGAGATGAGGTCACCTCTGTACATCGGATTTCTATTCACATGACAATTCGAGCTGCAAGCGTCGTGTAGCTCTGCCCTGAATACAAGCTCTCTGAGGAACCGAAACGAGAAAGCGTGGTGTTGTCAGCAGGTCACGTTCAAGGCTTAAACAAAAGCAGATATAAAAACGAATGAGTTCGGAGGTTTACAGACTCTTAAAGGGGTCAGGTGGGGTCACGCAGGTCTTGGGTTCCAGCGACGTTGCCGGATGTTCTGGGTACATGACCAGAAACTCCAGACATGTGAAAACCCTAGAGATGGCGTGAGGAGGGTGGGGGCGGGGCTTACTGTCTGAACAGATAGGCAGAAGGCAGCAGGAATACAGCGTTCGGTGCAACATGCCTTGAGCAGACGGGAAATGCCCACCTGCTCTGCGGACGCTTGCGAAGCCGGCTTTGGTTTAGTCAAAGGGTTGGTTTGGTAACTGAAGGTCCAGGTGGAGGACGAACGGTCAGGAACGAGAACTACACAGAAGTGGATGCGGTCCAGCGGCTGGACTCGCGTTTTAGCAGCAAATGAAAAAGGTCATTCGTCTTCGGTCCCCAATCTTTGATTTCGCTTAAAAGCTTTGAGTTTCTGAAGTAACTAAATTCTCACGGATCTTCAAAAGGGACCTCGCGACCGCGTGAAAAGTGCATTTAGTAAAGCTTAAAGTTACTCCATCTGTAACGACGCGCCACCTGACAGAGTAGACAGTAAAGCATAGAAGAGTTTCAGTCTTACAAAAGCTTTGGCTTTGATGGGCATTTGTAAATAAGACCCCCCCCCCCCTCCCCAAAGCCTGCACTCTCTGAAAGAAAAAAATAATAAAAAGGAACAAGAAAGAAGAAAGATGCAAAGAAAAATGAAGAAAAGCAAGCAAGGATTAAAGTGCAAAAAATAAAGGAGGAACGAAAGAGAAAAAAGAAAAACATTAGGAAAAAACAAAAAAGAAAGAGGCAAAAGAAAGAGAAAAACGAAAGAGAAGTAGTGAAACGGGGGAAATAAGTCGGAGCCTTGAACAACGACCGAGTGACAACACCTCTGCTCTCAGTACGAACACAAACAAGACTCGAGCGCCGGTTACAGAATCCCAACATAAAAAAACAACAGGTCCCGCACTGCTCTGACAGACAGAAGCTTAAAGACATTAAAAATAACGTTTCAAATTATAGAGTTCAGCAGAAAGAACAAAACAGTGATCCAGAGTACATGCACCTTTACAGAACAGGGGGGAGGGGGGCGATAAATCCCTCCTTTAATATGAAACACTTCATGGGACCTACATTCCTCACGCCTCCGTCTTCACAGGTTTCAGAAAAAAAATAAATCACAACATCAACAACAATAACAATAATAACGGTTCGCTTTGTGTTTTATTCTCAAATACAAAATCAAAGCGACCCTGAAGACACCTCGTCCCACCCGCGGTTGCCACGCCCCAACGGTGAAGACGGGATCAAAAAATAAATACATTCATCACCGACAAAAAGAGACATCTGATAAAAAAAGTGAACACTGTCAACAAGTGTTTGCACCAATGCAGCCGGAGGGGAGGCCAGATCGCACACGCTCGCTTCTTCTCACGGCCAGGAGAACCAGGCGGCTGGAGAGGAGACCACTAGACAACCTAAACGGCTCAGTCTGAGGTAAACAATGTATCTGTAGAGCTTTAATACGACTATTTACACCTAAAAAACAAACAAAAAGCAGCACACTAACACACCCACACCCACGCACGCACACACACACCCACACACCATGCAGACCAAGAGTGGACGCAAAGATCTAGCAGCTAAAATACACAGTTCAAAAGCATTCGTGAAGCATGCAGCTACTTCCAAAAGACAAGTCCGGCTTTCATCTCCTCTCCTCCACTTTTAACTCTCTCTCTTTCAATTTTAGAACTGGAGAAGAAGAGCGCTGGGACCTGGCCTCTCCTCTCCTGAGGTCTGAGACTGTAAGAGAATATGTAAACAATGAGAAATCACACACACGTGTCGTCGTGTCAGACAAGCCGTCGATCATTCAAAAAAAATGTGCTTTGGTTTTTTTTTTTTAGAAAATAGTCTGAAAATTTGGGTATGAGCTTTTATCTTATTTATACACTTTTATGCGTACTACAATTTTTTTTTGTCCTTTTAGCTCTAAAAACACTCTGGAACTTAAGTAAAGTAAAACTTTTGTGTACATCTGTGTTTTTTTTTTCGTTTTGTTTTTTTCCTTTTAATTTTTTTTTCGTTTTTCCTGAAGGCGCCGTTTGAAATGGGAAACACGCTCTCGTAAAATCTATTTCGTAGGAAACTAGTGTTTTGCTTTTCGTCGTTAAAATACAGGAGTCAACACAGTATCGACACAGTATCGTCTTACAAATGTAGCTGAAAGTTCCGCACATCCAAAAAAAAAAAAAAAAAAAAAAGTGCGGAACCGTCCCTGAAGATTGAAGTAGAAACATTATTGTCACAGTTTGTAACTTTGTCATTCTTTTTCAGCCCACCCCTCATTCCCCGTCCCCCCAGCCATAGATCTGAACGCTTGGACCGAAACCAGGAGCGCCTTGTTGCTGTGTTGGGTAAGTGCCGATGTGAGGGACCAATTTTTCCTGGAACCCTGCCCGTCATACGTAAGAGACAAGGAGGACAAAACTGAGTCTCCCTGAGTTTAGACGAGCACGTATACACTGGAGTGCACTCTGATCGATTTCCACAAAACGTCCAATGAACTGAATTCCAATTTGGAAGTTTTCAGGGTCCACAAGGCAAGATATGAGCATGCATAATGAGCTAATTAAATCAACACACACCAAGGGAAACAGAGCCAAATGTTCCAACGAGAAACGTCTCCAGTGTAGAAATGTGAAACTAAAAAGGCCCCATTTACACCTGCTCACGTCATGCGTCCTGTATCCGTTCAGATTTTATCCGCTTGTTTGCGTCGTACATCTCCAGTCAGTCAGACTACATGGCAGATATGTAAATGAGCTTGTACACAACAGTAAATCGTTACCTTATTTATCTGTTTTATTGAAGAAAAGCCCAATTTTGTCAGTGTTTACAAGAATTATAAGAATAATGATCAAATTTAACCAAACTTGAGCTGACCAGCTCGTCCAGAAAGGAGACTGAATTAAAGTTATTCTCTGGAACCGCAGGAGCAGCGAGGCTGCATTAAGCGGTCGTGACCCGGAGGGCGTGCTTCTATATTCAAACAACAAGGAGTGTGACGACGCTGGGAGGGGCTTTGGATGTTGAATTTGTTCTCACTGCTACAACGTGTGTGTTTGGAGGCATTTCAGAAACTCCTGAAGTGGTTTAGATTTAAATCTGGTTTAAATGCATTTCTCAACCTGCATGAAGCGATTGGGTGTAAACAGGGTCTTAGGCAAAAGAATTCCAGGAAAAGGGTCAGTAAACAGCAGTTTAAAATGACTACAGCTGCAGCTCACAGGCATCAGGATCCCCTCAAACTGAACCACAAAGTAGGAACCAGAACTGAACCAAAAAGGAATGCCGTTAAGACTTGCATTAAGAAGGCTAGAGAGTTAAACATGGAATGTGATACACTGGAATTGACCTTCAAACGAACTAACCTATGGTTCATGGAATAAATGGCCTCAAAAGAAAATCAGCAGTGAAGTGCAGGAACTTCCGTCAGTGGTGTAACATCGATCCCAAAGTCAGTAACCCAGGACAACAACCAGCATTATTACTGAATAACCTCTATGCATTCCCCATGAAAGGAATTTATACAACGCTCAGTTAACCCATTACATGAAGTCCGTCTTGTGATCCGCTCAATGCAGCCGGGTAATCACGCAAACCATAAGCTTCAACACTGATGGCAGAGGCAACCCAGTGCATCGATTCCCCATTGAACGAGTTTCCCAACTGTGGGCGTGTTTAAATTTTTTTTTTTAATCTACAGACATTCTACTCACTTATTTTTTCTTTTGGTCTGAACTAAAATAAATTAGTCTTTCTGAAGTCCTTCAGCAAAGATCTTCTGAAGACAAAAGAAACTCATAACTAAAACTACTGTAAACTTCTCAAAAAAAAAAAAAAAAAAAAGGAAAGCCACCGGCTTGCCGATCAGCAGAAGTTTTACACAAGAACGTCATTGGTTTTTAGTACAATGTCCAGTATAAACTAACATTCACAACAAATCTTTGTTTAAAACTAAAAAAAAAAAAATACATTTTGAATAATACCATTCTCCTGCAATATCATTCTTCCATATTTACTCTAAGAACTTTGGTAGGGATATTCTACAGGAAAGGTTTTCCTTTTTTGTTGGCAAGTCATTGTTCTCCTCAATATGAACTTTCTCTTTGGATTTCACTGACATAAAACTTTTAATACCTTAAATACATGCGTCCAACAAGCTAACTTCTACTTTTATATGCTTAAAACTTCGTAAAACTTAAAACCTTTGTTGAGAGGATGGGCGAGTTAGAAGTACTTTGAAAGCCTCGGCAAACTTTATACATCAAACCCCCAACATTTCCATCAATGAATGTATTGTTCTTTTGAATTAAGAGGTAGAAATTGGACAAGACTTTAAAAACAGACTTGTCTTTTTAGTGAAGGGCAACGCAGAAATGGACAAAACTGAAGAAAAAAAAAAAAGTACCAACAGAATTTAGAAGTTCAACATTCACTAAGAGACGCTACTCAACCCATCACCAAAGTCACCTCACCTTTCAGACTCACCCCAAAGAAATATGAAAAAAATTTCCAGTTTAAACATTCACAGAAGCGTAATAAGTTATCGAAAAAAAGTACCGTTCATTTTGGCTTTGAGAGTAAACCTCTATAGACTATATAAGTAAACCATAGAGCTTAAATGGACACCTATGGGCACTCCTATCCATGTCCACACTTGCCTGGGTTCAGCCGCAAGAGAAACACAGTAGGTACAATCGACTACACCTGATCTATCAGTGAGTGGCCCAACATTTCACCCATCACATATCATGAAGGCCCCCAAAAAGCCTTCATGTATATAACATTATCATGCAACAATCAGAACTGAAGCTGTATTGAGGATTTGGTGTGCATGACCCGAAATACCTCAAGGTACAATGGTACAAAAGCTTTGTTGGACCCTGTTCTGCATCTATGAGTAGAAATACCCAGTGGACACATCCTACAGAAGAAGATACCTTGTGGATTTGTTTGGTTGGATGAACAAAGCTTTCGTTAAATACCACGTGTCCTGCAACACTTTCTTTAAGACTCTTAGAAACATACCTGGTAAATTTAAAATCTTCCATTATATTCAGATTAAGCATTGTGAAGTTTACGTTTTGAACCTCTTATTCAAAGGACCAAAGCGGTGCATTGTTGGGATACCAAAATAACAATCATGTAGACCGAGTGAACTAAGACAAGGAACCAATGCATAGACTGGTTTGTAGTGGTCTGGTAATCCCAAGGAATCTTAAAAACAGCATCAGTACCCCAATCATACATTCACAGCAATTAAAACAACATAAAAATCTCTCATACCAGTTTTTGAGGATGTTACCCTTTCAATGACTTCCACGCTGCTCGTACTGAGCGAACGATCCTTTGGGGTCACCCACTCATAGCCAACATCTTCACAGAAAAGAGGTGTGCGTTGTATTGAAATCTTTTTGCTGAAGAAGGTTCTCCTGTCCCAAGTGTCTTTGGCTTATGATGGGGAGGTATGCATTCGCAGGTGGCTGATGAGGTTGCGCTGCTGGGTGAACTTGCCGCCACAGAGTTGACATTCATAGGGCTTCTCCCCCGAGTGAACGCGCATGTGCTCAGTGAGGCGGTACTGCCGCGTAAAGCGCATGCCGCACTCCTCACAGGCAAAGGGCTTCAGGCCCAGGTGGCTGCGCATGTGGCGTGTCATGGTGCCACGCTGGGTGAACATCTTGCCACAGATGTTGCAGGGGAAGGGTCGCGTGAGCCAGTGGGTCTTCTCGTGCTGCCGCAGCGTGGCTGGATCCTTGTAGCTCTTATTGCACACCGTGCAGCAAAAACGCCGCGACTCTGTGCCATGCACTTGCACCGTCTGCGACGACAGGTCCTCAGCCTCCGCCTCATCTTCCTTTGGATAGCCGTCATCCTCCTCCTCTTTGATGTACAGCTCTTCCTCCGTGTGGGTCTCCACATGGGCGTTCAGTTCCTCCGAGCTGGGGAAGCCTTTACCGCAGGGAATGCAGACATAAAGGTTGTCGCCGAGGGCAGGCTCAAAGCCTTCCTGGCGGTACACATAGTTGGCGCTGTTGCGGCCACCCTCGTTTTCACTCTGGCCGCTTTCCTCGCTGTGTTCCTGGCCATTCTCCAGACCATCCTCTTCCTCCTTACACTGGAAGGACAGATCTGAGTTGATGTTTCCCCCACCCACCACTTTCAGTCTTTTGGTGACACCATTGGGCAACATGGCTCGCTCAGCATCTTCGCCTTTGTGGGCTTCGCTCTTCGCCTGCCGTCTCAACCGTGCTGTCTGGCGGCAGCTTTTGCGTTGTTCAGCGTCAGGAGGATGTGGGCTCTCCTCGCGTTCTCCCCCTTCACCCAACTCCATAGGCTCTCCCCCAGCGAGGTTCTGTGGGTTGGTGGTGATATCATCGAACGAGGCACTGTTGGCTGTGGATTCTGAGGCAGACTGAGGTGATTCTTGTGGGATGCTGCTGGGACTTACTTCTTCAGTGGCAGTGCTCCCTGAAGGGCTTTTCTTGGAGAGGTCCAGGCCAAGCTCCAGGAGGCCAGCACTGTTAATGGGGCCATTGGTCCCATTCTTACTGGTGGAGGGACTAAGGGAATTGGCTGAGGTTGCATTCCCGGTAAAAACCTCTTCCTCCGACAGCTCATCTTTGAGTAGCTCATCTTGCCTCTTTGCTTTGTCACCGTCTTTGAACCCTGATATTTGGTTTGGGGTGACAGGTGTAGAGGACAACCTTTGGTTTCTGGAAGTTCTTCCATTGGTAGGTGTGGTAGGTTTGTTGTGGAGGGATCTTCCGTTGCGCTTCAGCTTCTTCCTGCAGAGAGCAGCCAGGTCGTGAAGTTGGAGGTAGCTTGCTGCCGTCAGTAGGGCATTGAAATTGTGGTCGCTGACCTGATCAGTGGACAAAAGCTTGCCGGTATAAATAAAGTCCAATACCTGCCGGAATATTGACGGGTTTACCATATCTGTGTCGAGGTTAATCAAGTTGTCATGAAGAATGAGGGACTTAAAGTAGATACTGCTGGCTGCCAGGATGTTTTTGTGTGCCCGGAAGAGGGCATTTTCTACTACTATTATCACATCACACAGATAACCTTTGGCTCTTTGTTGGTTCAGCTGCAGCAGCAATTGTTTGGCATGATTTGGCAATTCCATTTCCAACCTCTTTTTCTGCAAACCTAAAAGACAAATAACCAGAGAAAGAGAACTTAGTGTTTCGTTCACATAATGCAATGTACACAATGTTCCCCTAAATTAAACCAAGGTCTTGACCATGGGAAGACAGGTTTTGGTTTGTAAACGTGTTTTCTTAATCTTTGGTCACATTTTGTGAGATAGTGGGTGGAGCTAAAAGTGCTGATGTTAACCTGCTGATGGGACATTTTAGATGTTTCCACACATTTCCAGTTCTAGAACTGAAGGGTCAGAACAATCTACAGTGGTCACCTCTATGTTGACATCGGCATATTTTTGTGTGTATAGGGATTTTTAAGCAAGGTTTGGGTAGACATTTTTTTAAGAACAAGAAAAGAAAACCTGCATTTTGCCTGTACAGACTGGGCCTAAAGTGTTAATGTTAATTCATTAAGCAATTCACAACGTCACTACTTTGAAGGTGAAAACAAAGCCCTGTAACAACTTAAACCAATTCTATGAAAGTTGATGACCCGAACAAACTTTCAGAGCCTCCAGTCACCGCTGAGAATCCAGGAGGCTGAAAATCCCACAGGCTGAGAATCCCTTTTGCTGGCACGAAAAGGGGAGTCATATTCTCAAATGCTTGCAAACACCATTCTGAGCACAAAGCAGACAGAAGGCTAAACGCCTGAAGAGCGACACTGAACATTTTTCCCCCCTTCTGAGCCTTCTTAACGTTTCTGCCACCAGCCATTAATGCCAGCCTCCAGGGTCAGTCTCTTTGTTGCAGGAGGGGGTTGGGGGAGGGGGGGGCCAGTGCATGTTTCTGGCTGGCTTGCACGAAGGACAACATGAAACTCGAGCCAGAGGGATCACCAAGGGTGTGGTGGGAACAGGTAAACCAGCAGCCCTTCCACTGGCTAAGCAGGCCCCAGCTTGCAACAGAATCTTTGCAATGTGCAAGATAAATGTTTTGTCTTTCAGCAACTGTGTCATTAGCGGTTGTGAAATCTTCTCAAAATACCTAAAAGCACTGAATCGTCAGATCAATGACGAGACCTGCCCTCACTAATCATGTTAATACTTGACCACTTAGTGTCCACTGGCTCTGGTGTTCAGGCATGTTTCTGATGTTAGAGATCCTAAAATACCACATACATTACTTTCTGCAATATCACATCCCAATTTCTACTCTTCTGCAGCCGTCAGAAGCTTTCACTGAGGTCCAGGACAAAAAGCTGAAACATTTGGGTGTGGGGGTTAAACATTGACAAGTAGATCTTTATCATCAGGCTGTGCCAGCCTTGTTTGTGTGGACTGTGCTGTGATGTGCATCAGATGTTCCAGCAAGGCTCGTGAAACCAGTCCCGCACCAAAAACACAGAACTGAGTCTGAAACTGAAAATTAGGATGCACACAACTAAAAACCAAAAACACAGACCATAAGACTACAGCTAGTGGACGAGAGCACAGTCTGTGAAATTCAGTGTCTAACGGAATGCCTGCTCATAAAAAGCAAGTAATTCCTTTTTAAAGCTATTTTTGCAACTAGCTCCATCACTTTTTATTAAAAAAACACCTCCAAAGGCTACAAAACAGCATTTTTAAGGACAACATAAACTTTGGATAGTCTGTTTTTTCCCCAACAGTATTTTCAAATATTTTTGTCCCTTCTATGACTAAAAACATCCAGTGGCCAAAAGTGCATTAATTTGCAAAAACTATAATTAGTCATAAGTGAGCACCCAAGTCTAACGCTTGGTCAAACCATCCAATGCAAAGAACTACATTATTGCAGTTATTCCTGCAAACTGCAATGTAATTCTGGAACATTTTTAAAAGCAATTTTAAAAAAACATTTCAAAAAGGCATCAGCTGGCTAACAGGGGCTTTTGGCTTTGGTTCTGCTATGGTTCTCCGTACTTTTAATCTGTTCTGAATGATGTTGGAAAGAAAACCAGAATGTTAAATCAATTTCTCATTGACTTTTTTTACATATCAAATGATCTGTAAACTACACTCCTGAAGGTCTATTTGAACGGTTTCTTCTGCCGTAACTCACTACAACCCCCCCTTTTGATCGCAAAAATCATTTTCAGTTGAAAATCTCTATATACACAACATGATGGAAATATGGACCCAAACCCGAACTGAAACTGGTCTTCCAGAAATATTTTACTTGCCACCTTTTTATGCAAACAGCCTAATGAAGTATGACAAAACTAAATCTAGATGAAGTGATAGTCCCTCAATAGACCTTCTCTTTCCCTGGGACTTCAAGGACACACAGATGACAACATAATGTCTTTGACCAATGCCGAGCCCACGGGCCACAAAAGACGACCCAAGGAAAAACCCTGAAGGCAAAGAGCAAGAGAAAAGCGTTTATTTGAGCTGTACACAAGGGTTGATAAGGTGCTCCTGACCCCTTTTTTTTTTTATTGCTTTGCAGACATTCCGACCCCTCCTCAAAAATGAGCAGGCCTGTCCCAGCACACAGATGAAACAACTGCTCTAATCAGAGAGATTGCAGCCTGGGATGGAAAAGCCAAAGTGCAGAAAGGGTGGTGGGGGGGGCTTGGGGGGCAATAACCACACTGGTAAACAAGTCTGGTAAAGAATTAGGTGCTTAGCCTTGTAAATAACTTTATCCAACACCTCATTCCCCCGAGGACTTGGCCATATACTCCAGACTTCAGTGACTCTTAGACAGCAGTAGAAACACTGGACAAAGCCGACCACCCACTGCATCAACAAGCTGAAACACTCACAATGTATGCTACGCTACTAAAAGGGAAGGAAAGCCAGCTCAAACTCTAAAAACAGCATAAAATCGCCTTCACTTTAATGGGTTTTATTCATACAGACACTGGTGATCAACAAGATACTTATCCACGCGATTAATAATATACATAATTTTGTGTGATGCCACATGAAAAAAAAAAAGCTGTGACAGTATAAAATATCCAGGTAAATACCAAAGAAAACTTGCTTGTGTAAATTACAGTACAGTCTATACAGGTGTAACGGTATGCACATTCTAGCACTGCGGGAGGCAGCAGTTCAGTGTAAACTGTACAGTACAAATACAGGTTTACCTTTACATTTTCTTTAAGGGTAATGTATTAAGCTGTTTAAAATGTGTTCTGGGTGCATATTTGGGGGCATGTCTAGGGTTTACGCTATAAAAATAGGCATTTTTAAGGCTTTCTTTTTTTTTTTTTTTTTTAAAAACCACATCCCAAATGTGTGGTTTTTCACTATAGCAGGTGCTCTTGAAATGTAACCCCTGCAATTGCCAGGGGTTTACTGTGTATATATGTGCGTATATATGTAGGTAATATAAATACACACATATGCATACACAACATTTTGCACCTGGATATATTTTATTCTTTTAAAATGCATTTTATTACTTTCTCCTTTCTATATAGCATTAAACTGTTTTTCCTTTCTTTTATCCAATATATGAAGCACTTTCAGCTGCATGTCTTGTATGAAGGGTGCTATATAAAGGCCACTATTATAATTAACAACAAGATGAATTCCGAACTCTGTAGTCATGACAACCACTTTCTTGGGAATTTTATGTTAAAGATAAACTGCCAAACACATGAAGGACAGCTTGATCAGGTCAAGAATGCAACTTTAGACAAAGTGCCACTAAGAGAACTATCCGGTTCTAATGGAAGTTTATCTGAAGAATCCAAGGCCCCTCCTTCACTGCCAAACCCTTTCCCATTCAGACAGATTAACCCAGCCTGCTCCATTCAGGTGTACGAGACAGGCCATTAAGAGAGAAACAGCAGCTCACCCCAAACGTGAACAACAGTCAGAACAACAGCGCTGTTAACAATTCCACTTATTTACAATAAACAGGGTGATCCTCCGGCTCATTGATCTCTGCTGGGCTTTATAATGATACAACGGACAAGCAATACAGCCTAGAAAAACTAATATGATACACTGTCATTTTCATATCATGTGTGTATAAACACACACACACACACCAAAACTCCTCTAAAGCACTTTAACCCTAATGTTTACACTGAAACTTGTCAGAACAGTTTGACAATTAAACTTCTGTGTAAAAGACATGTCACTCATTTCCCTCCTAATACAAAACACACCTCACCTATATTCATGTCACACACACTCATTTGTACTCGATGTTCATGACACAGTCTTTTACTACATCCAACATCGAATGAGCTCCTGAGTACATTTGATTTATCATCCAGTCACAGAAGGACACCACTGGACACTTATCTTGTCCTGCACAGTGGAATGTGGGGCAGCAACCTGAAGGCCTGAGACAAGCTGTCTCCTTCTCCTCTCAAATCCTGCAAGAGACGACACAACGCCCAGCTAAACCCACCCCTCCTCTCTATGGCTGTGCTCAACTACAGACAGTTCTGAAGCTCTGAAGGTGCGATTCTCTGGAGCTACCATGGAGGTATGAAGAAATACGAGAACTTCTGAAGAAATACTCTTGTGCAAAGCAGTGAATGTGACTATGAATGTGACACGTACAGAAAAAGTGGCCAAACGGTGCCTAAAAAGGCACAACAGACCATATTTAGGCAGATTATCTACGAGAAATGGTCACAACAGCTCTTAGTGGGAGCAGCTCTCCACCCAAACATGCCAAGCATTCAGGGCGAGATTTCAGGCAGAGCGTGCTGCCTCAAAGCAACACAACTCACACACAAAAACACGCATACACAGTGTGTTGGAGCAAAACGGTGAAAAACAACAAGGTGAAGGTGAAGTTTAACCAAACTGGAGCTTCACTTGAGCTGAGCGGCTCCTCCAGAGTGGAGACGGAATTAAACCTGTTCTGATTTAATTCTGATCCTGACAGGGTTCGTATTATACACATTATTCTACCCCTATCTGGTCAGGCTATCAAAGATTACACTTTACAGCAGGATAACAATCTGCTAATTGTTATCACATTTTCTGTCTCTCCAATACGGGAATCCCAGAAAACTGCAACATGCAAATGAGCTTCTAACCAATCACAGTGTTTGACAGGGTGACCAATCACATCTCCAGGTTCTTATAATCAACTATTAAAGGCGTGCAAATTATATGTACGCAAGCTCTTTTCTGATTGGCTGCCCTGTGTTGGAGTTTACTCAAAAAGCAGCAGGAGGCTGAAACACTCCTTAGAACTTCAGTATTACTGAGCTGGACTAAACTGCTAAGGGCTGAATGGGTTTTTGACATCACAGAAACTAATTTGAAAATGGGTAGCTTGGACTGTATGGACAGGGAAGAGAATATACAGATGCTTTAAGCCTCTTTAATTCCAGAAAGTGATGACACGGGCACTTTAATGTATTTAAAGGGATTGCAGTCACAATACGGAGCAGTAAAATCGCAATACTGAGGTTTTGTCTGTATCGCGCAGCTCTACTCCAGTGTATAGGACAAAATCCATTCGTCTCCGAGTCCTCATGACCAGATGTCCCATTTCGAATATGCATGCCCATTTGCTTTGCTAATCAAGTGATGCACACCATGTGCAAACAGCTTTGCAGGACGAGGCTGATCTTCTGGGAGCAGGTTCTGCCTTCTGAAGGACCCCAGGTCTGTAGGAACACTGCACCCCCCCTCCTACCCCTGTCCCCCTTTCTTACCATATAACACAAACATGCACCACTCTGTGTGTGCCTCTTTATTGTGGAAGCTCGTGCACTGCACCAAGTGAAAGTGGGATAAAATAAAAGTCCTCTGGATTTCTCCCAGAGGGGGAAAACTGTCTCACTGCAGAAACCACGACCTTACCTATGTGCAGCAGAGACCACTGTAAAACAAGCCCCCTCCCCCATGCACTCAAACTGGGCGAGATTATAAAAAAAGGTTCATTCAAGCAATCCAATCACGTTGTGTGCAAAAATAAATAAATAAATAGATAAATAAGACCTGGACCTGGGACAGATGTAATAATGTATCATTTTAACAACAGCAGCAAGCAGAGAATCCTTTCTTTCTGGGCAATGTGTCAAAACATGCTAGTACTTCTACTACCACTGGTAAAAATAATAATAATAATAATAATAATCTTCAAAAGCAGCTCAATTTTTAAAAAAATGCAGCAAAAACCCTACTTTTCAAAAACACGATAAAATACACATTTTTAGCTTTTTGTCCACACAGAATTATTATTATTTTTTTAAAAAAAAACAAAATAAACAGGTGTGCTGTGCACCGAACAGAATTAGGAAGTTTTGATGAATGTCAACACTGGCTGTCCTGAATCACTCCAAGAGAAAAAAGCCCCATGAATAAAGGAGAGGAGTAAAATAGCTGTAATATAATAGAGCACAAGAGAGGAGAGCCGTGTGATAAAGGTGGCTTTGGAGGGTTGTCGGAGCACATGAGCCCCCACAGACCCAGTATTAACGCTTTAAAGTGGAACAAAAGGCTATGTGGCTCGAAACGCGTTTCTTTCCCAACGCGGAGGGACGCAGAGCTGCTGCCCGGACAGCAGACGGCGTCTCCAGGCACGCACGGTCGGAGCGACCCGCTGGTGCCGGAGCTCAGCCTGGCTTTCTTTACAGAAACTCAATCTCAACAAGAAAATAAATAGGAAAATAAACCACAAGCACCTTTACGGACCCACAAAGAAACAACCATCCCGAAAACTAGCGATAAATAGCAAAGAAAAGAGGAATATACCTTAAAAAACGGACCGAAGCTCTTCAGAAAGCCATCCTGTTTTCTCATCTCACAGCTTTTCCAGCGCCATCTTGCAAGCGTGTGACGTGAGGAGCCCTCACCCCTGACCCACATCTGAATAAGAGCCAGCAGAAGAGGGGGAGAGACAGGGGGAAAGGGGGCGAGAGAGAAAATACTGCATCTGCCAGCCAGGGGCCACCAATTCACTCGGGTTATTTGGGGTTAGGTGGTCCCTGTGCAGGCTTCTGGTCCTCCACACACCCCCAAACACACACCCGCAACACACAGCAGAGATCCCAAAGTGCTCTGGTCAGTCTTTAGGCGGGTCCATTTTCCAAGCTGTCACACACTGACCATTAAGAGGAAGTTTCTTTTACCCCAGTGCTGCTAAATTACCTGCAAACACATTGTGAAGGCAGTTCACCCGCGTATACACTCATTTAAACTCATTTAAATGCATAAATACATCTCAAATTAAGTGGCTTCTTCTAATATTCACTTTGAATTTTAACATAAACATGAGATTCATTTTTCCACTTCTTAAATTCAGCTCTTGAGAAAAAGCCTTCCTCTCATCTCAGCCTGATCCCAATTTAAGATCTTAAAATGCTCTTTATTTTCTCTCACTGCTCTGATCTTTATTAATCTCAAATCATCAGATCTTCAGATAAACCAGAACATCCAAAAAAATGAATGAGTTTTTTTCTTATAAATGAGGTCGTTAAAGAAAATTAAACTGAGAAACTGATGAAAACAGCAGAAGAACTTCTGTCTTAAGTAGATTTTTTGACAGTGCCCTTTATTTCTCATAAAGGAGAGGTTTAGGAGAAATGAGACAGTCTTCCTCTGGGTAAATGTACTCCTCTGGGTAAATGTACTCCTCTGGGTAAATGAACTTTGTGTAATTAAGTGGCTTTTACTTATATTAATTTTGAATTACATTAGGATAAGGGTATATGAACATATACTGAGAGAAGGGTAATTTAAAATTACCATATTTTAATATGCTTTATATTTTATATATATTTTATATTTTAATACTATTATACTCTGACATATTAGGTTACAGCCTGTTTATTTATGCTGAAGGCAAAAAACTGCTCATGAAAGTTCAGATTTAAACTGGATTATTATATAGTTTATGCGGCTCACATGTTGCATTATAACATGTTTATACTCTCAGGTATTGATATATTTTGGCATACCCTGTTTATGTGTGCTAACCCCAGCAAAAACAGTAGAAATACTTGAATTCTAACATTGTTCTGAGCAACATTGCTTATAATAGTTCTGATATATACTGAATTATTGTGTCATTTATGGAGTTTCCTCACCGACTGGTGTCTTAACAGAACTGGGTGTGTTTTAAGTAAATGAACGAATGAATGACTGAATGAATGAACATTTTTCTGCCTGTGAGTGCATGCAAGGGGTGGAGGTAGCTCAGTGGGTAGGATACTTGCCTCCAGACCAAGACGTCATGGGTTCGAATCCTACCTTCAGCA
>JBBPDE010000034.1:9799995-9815185 GCA_037974605.1 Nannopetersius ansorgii | reverse complement strand
ATCCAGTACCTTCAGCACCCTGCAGATGGCGATATCGCCTCTTCCGCCCAAGAAATTAGCCGCGGCAGATAAAGACGTCGACTTGTTGCGCACAATCACGATGTAATGAGTAACGGTAAGTGTCCGTTCAGATGTATTGGAGTAAAGAGTAAATATACTCAATTCGAAATGGAGTGGAGTAGAGAGTAAATGTTGCTTATATTTTTGATACTCAGTACAAGTACAAAGTAGCTAAAACAAACTTAAGTACAGTAACGAAGTCCATTTACTCAAATACTTTACACCATTGCTCTTTTCATATTGTAATGAAAAGAGTAAGCAGTGATGCAGTTAGCTTTGCTGCGTCCTGCTTCCAGCTCTACCATCAAGCAGCTCAGGTTCGGGTCACTTTATTTGTAATGGTAAAACATTTGTTCATGGTACTTAACGGTTCCTTGTGCTGGTGGAAAAGTGCCAAAAGCAGCATTGTTCAGTAACATTTGTCTCTTTGTTGTAGCTGACAGGTGTAACAGTTCCTTATCTAACGTTGTGTTCTTCATTTTTCTCTAATTAGTAATCCAGTCTCTCATCGCCCTCGTCAACGACCCCCAGCCAGAGCACCCGCTGAGGGCCGACCTAGCAGAGGAATACTCAAAAGACCGTAAAAAGTTCTTTAAGAACGCAGAAGAGTTTACAAAGAAACACGGCGAAAAGCGACCAGTGGACTAATGACGCGAGTGTGACTCCTGCTCTCTTTTTGCCCACCCCTCCAAATCTATAAACCTCTCGACCCGCCCTCACTCTCAGACCCGCCGCACCCTCTCAGAGCTTGGAGCAGAGCATCCCAAAAGCAGTTCAGCCTCGCTGCAGGACTTTCTGAATCTGTCCACTCGTCCTCTGGGTGCCAACTGGACGGCTGACTTTTCTATAGTGTTCAAAAGTGATCCGAATACAAGCCTAAATGGAACTTGATTTAGATAAATGAATAGGGCAGTGTGGGGGGGCTGAGGGGTGTCTGCTGTTTCTTTTAAATTGTTCTTAATTTGCACACAGATGTGTACTGCTCACCGGCCTGCCGGGTCCCGACTCTCTTAAAGGCAGGTTGAGGCAGTGATTATATTACGACATGTCCTTTCACTGTCCTTCCCTCCCGCACATACGTCTCTGTTCAGAAAACCCGATCACTAATCAATAGGCAACACTTTAATGCATCCAGGTTCTAAAGGCGTGCGGCAGACGTTTCTTTTATATTTCATTTACTTTTTTTTTCTTCTTTTTTTTTTTTCGCTTAGGTTGCACTGTATTCTGTGGAACAAGGTGTTATGTTTTTCATAACCTCTGTTTGTATCTCATCCAATATTCAAAACTGCAGCTTAGTCACTGTTACCAATATAATGTTTATGATGTTATAAAAAATGAAAAAAAGTGTCTCGTTTAACAGTCCTTTTTTTTTAACTTCTGATAAAAGAACTGGGAGCTCATTTGCCTTAAAAAAAACATAGTGATCTGACAGAGTAGGATCAAGTTCAGATCATCTTATATTACCAAACAACGCTCGCCACACCTTTAACCTGCACCTACTGACGTAGACTGACAGGAGAACTGGGACCAATATCAGTTACACTACCAGTCAAAAGTTTTGACACACTAAGATTTTCTACATTTACATGTTAATCGCTTAATAATGACTAAAAATACGCTATTCTTTGCTAATAATTACATTTGCGGCATGTTCACCATTCTGAATTCATTTATCAGCCAGAAAAAACACCTAGTATCACGTGGATCGTCAGACCAGTGTTAGATATTTAAGGAGCTATTAAGTGATGAAACGAATTAACGAGTGCATTTAAAGTTAAAGGACCGTCTAGAATTTGTCTCTGCACCATCACACAACATCCCAGTTAATAGGATGTCAGGCATACACTGTTACAGACTCTTTCATCTTATAAAGGAAATAAAACCTGTTTTATTTGTTCACTCAACATCTCCTGTTTAACAAGAACACAAGTCTGCAGTTTATGAAATAAATGGATATGTGGTGAAAAACTGATGTGCAAAAACTTTTGACTGGTTGTGTGTTTTATTCAGCTGGCAGGTTTTCTTAAAAGTGTATTGCTGGCTTCTGACTTGAAGCTTTATACTAAATTTCATTATTTAAAATAAAATCTTAAAGGCAGAATGTGAGGTGTGTGTACAGCTCGACTTTAATGAGAATTTAGTGTTGTAAATGCATAAACTAGTTCAGTTGTTATAGATTACACATTTCAAATAAAGGCTTGTGGACGAGAAAGTTGGGAAATTAAGTTCTAATCAAGTTAATATCCAGACCGTCTTGTATTTGAATAGTCTCAAGCAGACAATATAACCAAGAAACCCCCTTCAGGTGTCTAGCTTAGAGTATTTAAGTGTGCGGGACAGGTCACCAGTCCATGACTAGGAAAAATAAGACCAGTGAGAACATTAGACCGGAACACCAAGCCTGGGCCGAGGATGGGAGCAAAGGTTCACATTATTTTCTGTAATGAATTTTAGATTATAAAATAAAAATATAATTATTTAAAAAAACGGTTACAGGCATCTGGATTCAGTACATGACAGAGGTTTAGTGACTTTGTTCTTAGAACTACTTCAGTCATTTCTAATAGAAGACCAGATGCACTACAAAACAAAATGTACTTAACTTGTGCTTAACCTTAAACTTAATTTACACCTGAAAACACACCAAACCCCTTAATTTAAATTACGTGGCCATTCATTTGTGAAACCGACCCTTAAAAGTAGATTTAAATCATATGTAAAACCCCGTAATCATAAATTTAAGCCATTAATTCAGGAGGTTCTATTATTTAAGGGGCAAATTTGAAAAAGCAAAGGCAAAATTCAGTAGTTTTACCCTTTAATAAGTCTTAATCTGTGCACGTTTCAGGTCATTTTTAAGGGGGAAGAGGTAAAATTGAGGGGTTTGTTTTAGTAGTGATGGGGCCTATTTTGGGTTCAAAATTGCATAAAACAACACTTATTGCAAGAAAGGAGATAAAACTAATTAAATGCTCTTTCTAGGATATGTCATGCTGTGATCACAGTTAAACCCAGAAGCCTGTTGAGTTTATTTAAGGGGGCCGGGAGGCTGCAGTCTGACTTCACTGTTAATATTTTCTAAACGATGCTCCTACATTGTTGGGGTGTTCTCTCCATAGACTAGTGGTCACCAACTGTCCTCCTCCTGGATCCTGTTTCATGAAACAAGATTAAGGAAAATTCTGGCTTATTTTAAGGGGAAGTAAGCCAGACTTCATGGAACAGGACCCTGGAGATCTTCTCTTCTGCCATGTTTACCTCCAACCTGCTGCCCCGCCTCCTAAATTAATGTTCCGGCCAATCAGAGACTTCTGCAGGAGTTCATAAACCAAAGCCAGTGTTACAGATTGTGGCTGGAATCTTCTCAGGAAGGTGGATCTCCAGGACCAGGGTTGGTTCTGATGTGTATTTAACAGGTATTTGATTCTGTACCCCAAAACAGATTAAATATATGCCTTTCTTGGAAGAGTCCAGTAATTTATTAAGAGTCTAAGTAGCTTGTGTAAATGTATGTGCAGTAAATCTGCTTGACTCCGTGAATGGGTTAAATGCAGAGAAAGAATTTCACTGTGTGCTGTACTTGTATGACTATGCATGTGGCGAATAAAAGATTCTTCTTCCTAAATCAATCGTTTTGTTTTGGAAGTACTGGAGCATTGTGGCCACTAGGGGCCGCTTTAATGCACTTGTACACCAAGATGAATTTAGACGTTGGCTGTTACGCAGTTATGCCCCATACTGAGGGTAGACGCCTTGTGGATAAGACACTTGCCTGTGAACCCGATGACCACAAAGATGCAGGTGGACACACACACATTAAATGAAATGGATGGTGAGAGTGAAACACATTTTAATCTTTAACTACCTTTGCAGACTTCATGCTTGTAAAGTGACGATGTAATGTGCTTAATGGCACTGCAATCATAATATGTAGCAGTAAAATCGCATAACTGATATTTTATCCTGCAGCCCTAATGACAGCCACCAAATAATCCACTATGTTGGCCCAGTCCTAACCCACTTCTTTAAGTATAGAACAAAGATTAGCATCATTAGATACACGTCACTAATCAGCTCTAGCGGAGAAATTAGGCCCACAGGATTAGGCTATTTAACGATGGGTGGGGGTAGGAGATGGAGGTGGGGGGGACTGGGAGGTTGGGGTGGGGTTAGGTAGTCTGTCAGTTAAGGTAAACCACCCACTCACGGAAAGACGAGGCCCTGTGAAGACCGTAACAGCGTTTACAGGCCTTAAGAAAGCCCTGCTCTGAAAAGACGTTTCATCTACACGTCATTTAGATGTTTAGATGACATTGGAACATCACTTTAATTTTTAATTTTAATTTTATTCAACTTAGCGATTAAAAGCGATTAAAATATAAAAATAATAAATAATATGGTTTAAAATAGGTTTGTTTACAGTCTGAAAGGAGAAGGTGTCAGTCAATGACCGTAACACGGCGGCTGTGTGTTGGGCCTCTTAGGAGCTTAGAGCAGCTTTAACTACTATAAACCCTTTAACAGCTCTAATGGGAGATCAGGGGGTGGAGTTCGCAGTTCTAAAGACGTGCAGGGTTCTGTGCACCTATTAGCCAAAATCATACAAGTAGTGGAGCCAAATGTGGGTCCAGAAAGAAAGAAAATGGTTAGGGCTGAAGGTAATGTTACTGAAAAAAAACAAGAAACAAATCAGACTTCAATCATTTAAAAATAAGATGATTTATACAAGAAAAGCCTGCTGCAAAATCTCCCTCTGGGAGGAGCTACGCTAATGCTAGCTTGTTTAAATTTATTGTCTTATATATTAGTGCCTGGGCTAGGAAACAGAATGGGTGGTTAACAGTGATTATAAGATATATGTCATGGAGCTGTGAAGCATGTTGGGTATTAAAAACATGAAAATGATATAAAAATGTGAATTCTTTCACACCGAAAATGTTACGGGACGTAATACTGTGCTATAGAATACTGCACAGCATGGGAAAAAGCACCTGTATAAAGAGAGACACCAACACATTGGGGTTAAGGCGCCTTCTGGAATACTAGTCACTCATTTCCTTCCATTCCCAAAACTACTCTGGACCCTAAAACCACATCCAGCTCTTCACAGTAGGATTTGAGCTGTAAAAAACGATCTCTAGTTTTTGACTGGAAAGCCCTGTTAAGGAGAAACACCAACACTCTGTGGTTGCGGCACCCTCTGGAACCCCACAAGATGCTTCTATCAGGTCACTTTCAGGCTATAAATGCAAATAGGTGCTTATAATGAAGGAGGTGGAGGTGGGCGTCAGAAAAAACGGAGTCCGTAACTTCAGGGCTCATTTTTATTGAGGTTCGGATAAGATTAAGGACTGGTAAAGGTCTTGTTGACAAGAGAACACCTCACTTCCTGAACTGGGAGAGGGGTGCAGGGATCTTGATGTCCTGGCCCTTCTCCAGCCTCTTCTCACACTCAATTAGGTAATTAACACCGTCAATGACCAGCTGCACCAGCTCCACCTGCAAAACACAAGACGTTTACTTCTTCCAGAAGAGACGAGGAGGACGGTTTTTGTGCACAGCTGGAATGAGACGCTGTCTAAAAGCCTCGGTGGAACCTACCTCAGATCTTCCAAGGCGATCATTGTTTGAGATGTCAAACACGTCACCGACAGCGGCAGTGTCCACTCCTCCCGTGCCACGTTTCTGCAGCCTCAGGTTCTCCAGGATCTTGTTAAAGCGAGGATCCTGCAGAGGAGGACCTTTCACTTTACCACTGCATGCTCACCAATTTTTAATTTGAACTAAAACTATCAGCCAATAGATGACTGATCAGTTCTTGACAGTTACATTTATTACCAGCCCAAAACTTTTTATTGCATACTTTTCTTTTATCATTTTCTCTTCATTCTTCATAAAGGTGGATCAGACTTGTGGACGTGGTTTTGGACACAGTTGTCCTAAAAAAGGCACCACAGCGTTCGACTCCACGCTGAAGTACGTTTCATTTTTCCAGCTCACTGTCAGGCTGTCTCCTTAAACCACGCCCACAAGTCTGATCCACTCTAATGAAGAACTGGATGCAGTTTTGTTGATGTTTAGCCAGCTCCATCTCTAAACGAAAGAGAAATGTTTGGAGTTCAAACACGTCTGGTCCGTTTTTCAACAATACTATTAAATCCACTACAAATCAGAACAAGGTAGCAGAAGAGATGTACTGTTTACTGATTCTACTGTGGTGGTCACCTTGCTGAGCTTTGGGAGACGGACATGCACTCCAGCCCTCAGGCCAGTGCCCAGGTTGGATGGGCAAGTGAGGATGTAACCCAGGCGTTCATTCCACATGAACTCCCAGCCTCTCTCCTGAATTAAATGCTCCACCTGAGGACCAAGAAGTAAGACTGAATAAATGGTTGAGAAGAAACGAAATAACCACAACTCGTGTCATCGCCAAATACATTCAGAGCCCTGTTACCTGTTTGAGGCCTCTGCAGAACCTCTCAAACACTCTCTTCATGTTGCCACCCTTCTCCATCGAGATGACGCGGGTGTGGTCCTCCTCATTTATCCATATCAAGAAGTTCTTTTCATTGTTGTGCCTTTGGAATTTTAAAATAAAGACAGCATTGCCTTTAGAACCTGCCCCTGGTCCTGGAAGTCCACCTTCCTGAGAAGGTTCCAGACATAAGTTGCAAAACCTGCTCAGGCTAACAAACTTCTTCAGAAGACCCTGATTGACTGGAGCATTAAGTAATGTGGAGGGGTAACCATGTTAACATGCTAAGCTAACATTACTAAAGTTAAGATTACTGAAGCTAACAGTACTAACATTCTCAAGTGACAGAAAAAAACTTGTCTGATATTTGAGTGTCAAACAGAAAGCTAAAGTTGGTGGTTAGATTAACTAGACTAACTACATGAAGAGCTACACAAATGCTAGCTTGTTTGTATTTATTAGCCTATAGATCACTGGCAAGGCTGGAAGACTGACTGGGTTGTTCCCTAGGGTTATATGATACCAGATATGATAGTTGCTGTTGAGTGTTAAATACAACCATCAGAAGATTTTCACAAGACAGAATCACTTTCATGGTTCTACAGAATGCTGGAAAACATGGAAAACATTCATTTGAAGCTGGAATGCCCTTTAAAGTGAGCCACCAACACAATGTGGTTAAAGCACCTTCTGGAACCCTAAAACGTACTTCAATCAGGCCATACACAACAACACAGGGGATACAGGTGCCACTAAGGAAGAAGGTGGAGGCTCAGATCAGAAACACTGGAGTCAAAGTTTAGGAGAAAGAAAACATGGGACATGGAGTTAAATATTGGAACATCTCAATGAGGAGTATAGGCTTCTAATGGACTAGTAGTTCTTTGCATTTCACCTTACCAGATACCACGGGCATCAGGCCAGTCCCTGGCCATCCCAGCTGCAGTGAGCAGGGGCGAGACTGGTTTGTCAAAGAGAAAGTGCTCCTGAACCACAGCAGCATGAAATGAAGAGTTTGGAATCACTGTATGAAGAGACAACCCCAATACAACTTGCCAATGAAGACCTTATACCAGGGTTGGGGAATTCTAACCCTAGAAGACCATGGGACTACATGATTTTAACACTTTAAACTGATTCAGCCTATCAAGGGTACGATAATTAGCTGGTGAGCGTCTTCAGGTGATACTATGACCCTCTACATTTGGACATTTGTTACATAATAGGAAAATCCTGAAGGTTTCCTGAAGACACTACTCACATCAATAAGTCTCTGCTGCTCCATCTCAGTCATTTCATTCAAGCTGTAGTAGCGGCCAGCCAGGTCTCCTTTCAAACCAGACAGGGCTTGGACCGCCACCCTTTCCACCTCACGACGTTCTGAGCGGCTGCATGCAGGGGGGAGGCTCAGGCCCCTGATGCTGCGGCCTGTTCGGACACGCGATGACAGCACATAACGGTCATCGAACATCCCCGAGGTGATCTGCGAGGAGACGGTGGAAAGAGAACAGCTATGAAATGCACTGTACATCTCAGAGGAACCATAGTGTCACTCAACACAAGGACAGTAGCAGAAAAAAGAACGTGATAGAGGAGGAACCTTGGAGGCGTCCAGGTCCGTAGGGTGCTTCATGATCTTTGGGTCATAGCCATTGTGCCTGTCCTTGATCACAGGATCAAAAAGATCGGCGAATACCTGCAAATGTGTGGAGAAAGATGGGACAAGGGCAGTTGGGTGAAGTTCAGTGTTCTAATGGGCACAAGTGAAAGACCTTCTTCAAACGAGGTTATAAATAACATACCATATGAATACCTGCACCATCCTGTTCATTTTACCTCATAGCTTTCCTCATCACCAGCCACCATGCCCACTGTCTTGATGAAGGGGTGACCGGGGTTGTCTACACCGGTCTGGATGCACTGGTCAAGGGTCCAGTTGTTTGGAGTGATCTTGTCCCTCAGCTTGGCATAGATGGCTGGGGTCAGAGCACTGGCCATGCAGTTATTGTGCTTCCGAAGATCCGGGAAGTCGGCACTGTTGGGAGAGACAGCATGAAAAAAATGTCCTGGTTAATTTGGTTTCGCAACAGTCAACAGCGATGAAGGGGGAATCTTTGGTCGGGACTAAAACCCCTCTGCCCAGAGGTACACAGCTTCAATACTAATGACATATTCTTGCTAGGTTTAGCTCTTCTCAGCAATGTGGCAGCCCATCTACAATTAGCTCCAGAGAAAAGCTTATGTCTCGACGGCTGATCTAAGTTGATCTTTCCCGTGTAAAGAAAAAAGGGCATGAAGGATAAAAGGGCATGTCTGCCCATAAGCTACTTAACAGCCCTTTTACCTTTCACTCAGCTCCTATGTTTGCACTGTACTGACCTTAATATCAGGAGCAAAGGCACTACAACCTTTCAAAAATACCTTATCTGCATTTAATCTGCAAATCTGCATCTATTTGTTAAGAATTCTGTTGAATTTTCAGACATGGCATATGCACGGTTGCGGCGTCGATTAAGTGTGGGTACCTGGGAGGGTAGAGCTTCCTTCTCTCTGCAGCTGAGATCTTCAGGTTATCACGCATGAGGAAGCCGGCGGCTATGGTGCCGGCACCCAGACTGGCCAGAAGCAGGCTGGTGTTCCGGCTTGTCAGTAACTTGGTGAAGGAGCTTGCCATTGCAACTGTGATTCTTGATTCAAGTTCTTAAACCAGGTTCAGCTAGAGAACAGGGAGAATGGTTTATGCAAGTAAGAGCATGCCTGTCTTAATTTGTTGCCTATTCCTTCCCTTGCCAGCATTTTAAGCTTATCTAGTTAAACCTAGGGATTTTTCAGAGTGCTTGAACATACTCCAAGGTAGCCTAAAATGTTCTAGAAAGGGTCTGTTGGACTTAAAACAATATTTTGCTTGTTTGACATAAAATATGCAAACCCAAAGTATGCATTTTGTTAACTAGAGGTCCTACATTTTTAATATTATATTAAATTAGATAAAAATTAAAATTATAAATAGCAAACAGTAATATGCAAACAAAGATATTTTGGTTCTCTAAACTGAGAGTTACCTGTGGAGACGTTCTCTGTGGCTCCTAGATCCAGCACTCTCTCAGGAGAAGAATGAGTCTGTAAGAAGAGCTGGCTCTCCAGTCTGGTGTTTGGATTAAACTCTGCCCTGCTGGCCAATCCTCTTCTAACTAAGTGCCAGGTCATGACCTGCGTCTGTCTGTCATCCAGCTTGCCCTCGAGCTTCCGCATCACTGCCACCATGTATAGAGGACGTAGAGGACCCGTATGTTGGCAGTCTTGGAGGCTTATTGTACCCATAGCTGATCACTTTTGATAGTTGAACAGTGTGAAATTCCTTCTCTGCATTTAATCCATTAATCAGAGCGATACAGCACCCAGGGAGCAGTGTGTGGGGATGGTATCTTACTCAAGCACACCTCAGTGGTGCCACTGGCAGTCCTGGGATATGAACCCACAACCTTCAAATTTCAGGGGCAACTCCCTAACCACCAGGACACCAATAGCTTGTAAACCGAGAGGCAGTTAAACTGATTCACCGAAGCCGCTAACGGAATCCACGAAGAACAAGACTTGATTCAGACTCACCCCGGCTGGGATATAAATCTGCAGTGAGCACAGAGGCCGCCATGTTTACTCACTGTGCCACCAGTGCTGGACTGGTAAATCTGGGCCGTCGCGGAATCCCATCAGGACCCCCCACCCCAGGCCGATTTTTTTGTCCCAGTCCAGCCCTGTGTGCCACTAACCATTTTATGTAGCAAGTCTTCGCCAGTACCAGTCACTGCTTTCCTGAGGGATCAGGGATTATTGTCCTAAATGTCCAAGCAAAGCCTGTCAGCACCCCAGGCTTACAATCAGTACTAAAGAAGCACTGTTGTGTCTATTGGAAGGCCAATAAGGTGGAAACACCGAAGCCATAAAATGATCTCAAAATAAGAATAAACTTAAATAATCGGGTGTTTAATGATTGATTTCTGAATTGACCCACAAAAACTGAATCTTCTCTTTGATTTTTTTATTTGATAGGATGTGCATGAAAAGCAGCATGTCCAAGCAGTGGTTCGTGGAGGTTTTATTCTGAGGTACTATTTTTGTTTTTCAGTTTAAATAGTGAAAAGTCATCACTGTCTGTCCTGTGTTAAAATTATTGCATTTTTAAAATTTTATTGGGATAAGATTTATTTTGTCGTTGGTGTTACAGAAGCATAACATGACACAAAATACCCCAAAAAAGATGCAAAGCAATAATTAGGATGGGCTTTCAGACTTATGGTGAAGGTTCATGGTTAGCTTGAGAGTAAAAAACATTAAATCTTTACCCTTTTAACTCAAGTAAAATAAATGGATGGGTAACTGGCGTCATTTTATGAAGATGCTCCTTTTTTTGTTTTTTGTTTCCTGCAGTTATTTTACAGTGACTGATATATCAATGACAGTTGTTGCTTCAGTTTTAATACAAATAGAAAATGTGATAGGAGTAGAGAGTAATTTTTTGTTATGAATCCAATGTTTTTGCTTGTTTTTGCCTGTTCTCTGTTCTCTTGCATTATTAACCATAAACAATATATATGTAACGTTCTTCATAAACAAATATGCTCAGTTCTGCTTTCAGATGAGTAATTGTGTGGTTAAAACAAAAACTGATTAAAAGGATCATTTAAAAATATTGATTAAAAAAAGAAATAATAGTAATAATAGAAGAGATTTTATTTCCCATACAGTTCCTACTTTGTGAATATCTTTACATTTCTGTCATTGAATATGGAAAACAAAAAAAAAAAATTTTTTTTATTAAAGCCTTGTAGACCAATTACATGTATAAAAGTTACCTGAAGTCTATCAGGCCTCTCCACTGCCCAAAAAAACAAACAAAAAAAGCAGTAAAACCCTCTATAAAACAAATACTTCGGTAAATAAGTAATAAATAAATAATCTAATGTACACTCTGTGCTGAACGAATACAGTAATTTGCAATAATCGATAAATCTTATTTAAAATTTTAAATTGAAATTTGTACCACAGAACAGAAAACTGTCAAAAATAAAATAAAAAAAGAAACTCGTGATCTGGAAATACTTTGAAACGTCATTCGGAGAGGTCGAGCTCCACAAAATCTGAAGTCTTTCCAGATGTTTCTCTTCTTTCCTTCCATCTGTGTTTACGCTACAACTTTCGAAAATAGTCAACAATAGTAATTTTGGTATTTCTGAAAAAGGGAATGTAATTCATGTACATACAACATGCTGTCGAGACATGCGTAAAAACAATAAAATATTCCTCTAAACATAAATGGACATGCGGAATCAAGAAATTGTACAACTGCCATAATTTTGCTCATCACTAAAACATTTACACTGTTGTTGCTGAAATCAGTCAATCAACAAAAATGACGCAGTAAAAATACATAAATATGTAAAATCATCGCAAATGTCCTTTACCATTTAAAAGTTTGGATTCAGGTGCCAAAATGTACAACTTTATATACAATAACAGCTTTTATAGATTTAAATAATCCAATTTTGAAGAATTCACCATGTAATCCAACAAAAATCGAATTATTTTAATTGACCCCATTAAAGACCCTGACTGGCTGAGGTGTTTTTAAGGGCCCATATTCTACATTTTCTGCCTGTTTTATTTTTTCCTTCACATTTGCATTGGTTTTGTGTCACAAAACTGTAATTGATAATTATCAATATGCATGCAGTTTTCTCAGAATTAAATAGGCTTTTTGAGTTACTGTTCCTTTAAAACTTATATATGTAAATGAGCTCTTTTCTGATTGGCTGCCTTGTATTGCAGTACAGAGCTAAAGCACTCCTTATTACTGTCGCTTGAATGGATGGGGCTAAACTGCTGGAGGCCGAATAAGGAGATATATGTCAAGGTATTGGTTTTATGACATCACAAAAGCAGTGATTTGAAAAAGTGCTGGTTTTGTAGCTTATTTTCCATTAATTAAATGCATGAAGGAAGGAGTGAATGTTTGTCTTTGAACATATTTTCACACCTTTTAAGCTTTTTGTAATTCCAGAAAAGTGATATCAGCCCTTTAATAAATTGAAACGGCAATATGGAGCAATAAAATGGCAACATTGATATTTTGTCTAGATCCTGCAGATCTACTACTAGATATCTTTTTACATTTTGCTAAAAGCAATGATTCCAAACTTTAAAATGGCCTATTTGTAAGTATTAAAGGTGTTTTTCACCTTACACAACAATGTTGAAACATCATCCTCTTCGTGAATGCCACTGTCGTATTTCGGCATTTCTTTGTGATGTTCTGTTTTAGTGCTGCACAGTTTTAATGTAAAAAAAATCTCTCAGTACAAAACAGTCAATCAGATCAATCAATCAGGTAATTTGTATTCAGATAAAGGCACATTATGACCTGAGTACTGCAACTACACATCATAATTTAACATTCAAACGCACATACACATAAGTCAGATAAAAAGTATTCAGTCTGTATTCTGTATTTATGCTCTGTTACAATGTTACAGTTTGGATAAACAGTATTGTGTATCAAAGCAGAGGGATGCTGGAAGAGTGACATCGCTGTACAAACATATAAAAAGGTCCCTGACGTCTTCCCTCATAACGTGCCTCGTCGCTGTAGTGTCTCGAAGCCCACACTTACACAAGAGTTCGCTGGAGATTGGCAAACTGAAGACGATTCTGCGGAGGAAAGACGTTTTTGTCTGTTATTTCCCAGCGTGCACAGCGGTGGCTGTTGGTCTTCAGTTGCCAGGATTCAGTCTTGGTTCAATCTTTAGAGACAGTTCATACAGAGTGTCTTCGTCCATAACGAAGGTTTTGTCCAGCAGGAACTGCGTCACCTGGATAGAAAACAATGCAAAAATGTAAAAATGTGATGATAAGTGGCCTCTTATAGTCACGTGTGAACACACCACAGTAGACAGTGTGAAATTCTTCTCTGTATTTTATCCATTCACCCAGTGAAGCAGTGGGCTCCCACCAACGGGGGACCCAGGGAGCAGTGAGTCGCTCAAGGGAACCTCAGTGGAGCCACTAGCAGTGCTGGGACTCAAACCCACAACCTTCTGATTGCAGGGGAAAAGCCCTAACCACTAGGCCACCAGGTACATTTACATTTAATATATAAATATAACTTTTCTACAAGGCTTTTATATTTAGCTCTGTGCTCAGGTAAAACTACTAGTCGAGTGACTACAGAGATTAAGATTTTTCTTTTATCTGTGGAAGCACAAATGTTTTTCCGAAAAAGACAAAAAAGTAGTGCTCCGCTGATCAAGCAATAACCAGATTTAGCCAAACTGAATCACAAGCATCACCGAAAAGCTCAGACACAGTGATTAACCCTTCATTAGATCTGCTGCTCCAAGCTCTTCACCCTGGAGCTAAATTGGGGCACCTTGGGTTGGTGTTCTATCCTGTAGGGAGCCTGCTGGAACTGCCGTATCTCTCTGATGATGTGCGAAATCTGCAGGACACAAAGATCTGTATTAGTGCACATATAGTACACAATATACAGGTTGCTGTATTTGAAAGTCGTTCAGGAAGCCTGGAGAACTGATCCTCGAGACTACATTAAAAATACAAGCAAGTCTGGATCTCTGCAAGTAAATTATGAAGAAATGAGGGGTGGCTTTTGCATAGTGCTGTACGTTGAATATGTGGCAAATTTATACCTACCATCCTCATTTTGGAGAAATTGACAAGACCCTCCTCTGTGAAGTTGGGGGTGCCCTCCTCAATAAATGCCAGGTCTGTCAGGTACATTCCCAGATAGGGTACACATGGAGGGTTGCAGCTGTGAGTGAAAAACATAACATGAAGAGTAATAAATATACTAATAATAATAAGTACTTTGAACCGAAATAAAAAAGCACGCTTATATAATACAAACTTACTTTTTCAGGGTTTCTCTCAAGTTTTTAAATCTCCCTTCAGATGACACTATTCTCTGCAGCCGGTCCATTAGTGCTTTGGTCTAACAGAGACAAAAATACATTTATAAAAGCAGAGGTCAGAATTAAAAACCACTAAATTAGTAAATAGAATATTACAAATTGAGAACATATTTGAATGAATATGAACAAATAATATCATTTACAAAATTATTAATCTTATTAGTATAACTACACAACAAAAACTGATTTGCGTGTCTCAGTAGCTCTCCAGAACTCTTGTGAAGGCATATATGGGAGCCTGGCCGGAAAGTATAGATGATGATAGATGATGATTTCATTTCACTTTCATTTCTTTCATTTCATGATAATAATAATAATTATTATTATGATTCATGTTTTGTTTTGCATGCTTGTGTGTATAAATAGTGGCTTGAAACTGAATCTCAACCCACCTGCTTGCAGACTTTAGTCCAGGTCTTTTTCAGCCGGTAGATGGCGCTGCGGTTGAGGGCGGAGGTGATCTCCAGCACCCCGTTGTAGTTGTTGAGGCAGCGGCAGATATCAGCCACTGCCAGCCACTTCTCAATAGAGCTCGCCCTCGAACTCACATCCGTATGGGTCATAATCTGAGAGGCCACCAGATTACTCATCTACACAGAGAGAGGAAGAGAGAGAGAGAGAGAGAGAGAGAGAGAGAGAGAGAGAGAGAGAGAGAGAGAGAGAGAGAGAGAGA
>JBBPDE010000034.1:9774109-9792500 GCA_037974605.1 Nannopetersius ansorgii | reverse complement strand
ACACACACACACACACACACACACACACACACACACACACACACACACACACACACACACACACACACACTTGTGGGAAGTGGAAGCACAGACACACAGGAAAGCTTCACCCACAGCACCAGCTGTCCCTAACAACATCTAGTCAACAGTGGTCCTTTAAAGGTTCTTTTCCACTGATGGATGCAGTTGAGGGTGTCGGTTAAATCGGCAACTCACTCTGTGGGAACTTTCAATCCAGTTCAATTCAGTTCAGTTCAATTTAAAACAATTCAAGCTAATTAGGACATCAGCAATCACATTACTGTTAGGTTTTATTACTGCTAGGCTACCCGTTGGGGTAGTTGGTAGCCTAGTGGTTAAGGCATTCGCCCTGCAACCAGAAAGTCCAGGTTCGATTCCCAAGTCCGCTAGGCACCGCTGAGGCACCCTGAGCGAGGTACTGTCCCACACACTGCTCCCTGGGGGCTGTGTTCCTGGCTGCCCCCTGCTTCACTTGGTGAATGGGTTAAATGCAGAGGAAGAATTTCGTGCTTCTCATTTATAGCTGATTTTTTTTTTTGCACAGCTTCCCTGCTGAGGCTGTTTCCGATTGGTCGAGGGCCCAATATTGATAAGTTTTTATCTCTCCTCCGTTGCATATTTTTGACCATCATTGACTTTATATATGCTTTTAGAACTGCTTGCATAAATGCATTCTGTTTTATTCAACTCTTGTATACTGAATGAGCGAGACTAGGAAAGCTCCCTGAATCGGGAAGGAGGAACCTCAGAAGGATCCAAGACTCAAAACCCGTTCTCCTCTGGTCAACAAAGGAGATATGTTATAATTATTCAGTTTATCAAATATAATCTATTAACGTATTAAAAAGGGAAAATTCCTCAGGTTTAGACCTTAGAATGTTGCCGGTGGCTTTCCTCTCCTGGGGCAGCAGGTCTGGGTCTCTGAGCACCTCCTCCAGCAGAGCAGTCACACCAGCCTTCAGGTCGCCGTTAATATCAAAGTCCTGCAAATAAACACACAAACACTTTACATCAAAACCAATGATACGAACTGATGGAACTCAGTAAATAAACCACCAACGTCCTTTAAAATAACAAACATGGCAGGGGAGCTGCCGCACCAGAGGAACAGTGTCTGGAAGAAGACCTCCCTCTGATGTTCATGCCACCAGTCTCCTGCTGGTCATGTCCTTCCTTTGTCCTAGATGTTTCCGGACACTGAAAGTGACGGTGCAGGGTGCTGGTAGGGGGGCACTGACATTTCCCTGCTGCCGTTACCACACAGAGCCCTGGGGCTGCCTTGTGGAAGTGTGGAGCTGTTTACAGTATCTCAACATAATCTGTATTCTATTAGTTATTCATAACTACTATATATTGCTTGGCAACCATGCTCTACTATTGCCTTATTTGCTTATTTGCCTTATTTGCTTATTTTTTATTGCAATTTTAAATTATTATATTGGGGTATTTTGTCATATTGGACACTGTTGTCCTTCTTCCAAAACATTTTTTTCCAGTGTTTTGGGGCTAAAGCTGAAAATTTACATGCCAAAGGCATGTGGTACTTTCAGTCTGCTTCCTGAACTACGTCGTCTCAAAACGATACAAGCTCCGACAATGAAAGTCACTTTAATGCATCAAAACAAGGCATAATGACACTGACCGTATTCAGCTTCAAACTCAGTCATTACACACAGCTAGTAAATAATTCACCAATTCACCAATAACTCATCATTCAAATAATTCATCAATCACCAATCAACTCATTCCAATTACCCTCTGATAATCAATTAACTTTTTCTACTAACCCATCAGTGATCAATCAACTGACTCAAATAACTCATAAGTGAATAACTCAGAAATCAACTAATTCAATTAATTATTATTCATTTTGTACTTAAATTATATTCAGACATGCACGGCACTATTTTATTGAACCAAAATTCAAACCAGAACACGGCGATCCAATTGAGTGGCTCGCTACATCAGTCCGAAACTCCACCCATCAGACTGAACAATGGATTATTTTGTAATAGGAGACATGCATAGTATGTAAATGGGGCATCGCTGTAGTAGCTACCAGTCTTTTTAACAAAATTCAAACCAAAGCCTTGTCTGTCAAAACAAACCAAGCCATCAGACCTAGGCTCTGCCCAATAGACCGAACAACAACTGAAGCAAAGCATCACTAATCAGGTTCATTCTGGAATGAAACATGACTTCATAAAAGACAGACTATTGGTTTCGACACATGATTTGGAGCCTCAGATGTAACATCACCACATGTGGGACGATGTAACACATCAAACCTGTGAGTGTTTGGAGACCCAGTGGCGCAGGACGTTCAGCACCCTGTTTGTTGCGGCCCTGCGGATGAGGAACTCCTTGTCATATGATTTCTCCGGGTTGGTGAAACCTGGCGAGAAGAAGTGATACAGTAAGTTTTACTTTGGCACTAATAATATTTCACATTCATGAAGGTTTCAGTGAAAGCAGACCACCCTTCAAGGCCCTGTCACGTCGGACAACGGCCTGCGGGGGACGTGTAACAGAGCCGTGGGAAGCTGTCAAAGTGCATCAGCGCAGCCTGACCTTGCGGGCCACTGTGTCCAGCTGCGGCTGTGGCGATCGCGAAGGCGGAGGCGGGCGACATGGCGCAGCGCGAGTTCTCCGTGGGCTGACCTGTCAGAACCCAGCAAGTGAGAGGGTGTCACTAAACAGGCTAGCTTTCAAAGAAAAACATATTCAGTGCAGTGCAAAAGCTTCATTTCTTCATATTTTGCTTCCAAGGGTCCAGACCTTTTTTAATGTGGTTTGGAGGAACAGTTCTCCAGGCTTCCTGAAGGACTTTCAAAGACTCTCGTTTTTAGTCCAGTCCCTGAACCAGACCAGTTAATCTCACCTATTTTTTCAAATTTTTTTTGCCACTGCCAGTACATTGTTTAGCCAATTTTGCAGTATCCTGGTAGTTTGTGGATCAATTTGGAAGGAAGGGTTACAAAGACACCAACATACATGCATTCATTTGAGGGATTCACACTCTGTTCCTACATTTGTTCACCTTCACACCCAATTTCTTGGGTCCAAAGTGTCCATTTATCATATATGAACACACCACAGCACACAGTGTGAACAAAACATAATTCTTCTCAACATTTAATCCATTCACCAAGTGAAGCAGTGGGTAGCTAGGAACACAACGCCCAGGGAGCAGTGTGTGGTGACGGTACCTTGATCTAAGGTACTTCTGTGGTGCCAATGGTAGTTCTGGGATTCAAACCCATGTCCTTCTGATTGCAGGGCAGCTCCCTAACTACTAGCCCACCAGCTACCCATACAATGCATACATCTGTTTCTCTATGTTTCAATACATTAGTCTCTGTATGCTTTTCCATGTTTTTCTTCCTGTGTCTGTTCTCGAGCATGACTGTGACCTGGCCTCAGATTATATTATGATTAAAGTTAAATCCTGTACCTCCTGGCTGTCTGTAGCGGAGGTGTCTGGGGGTGGATGGCGAGCGGCATGGGGACATTTCTCCAGCCTCCGTAGAAGCGGGCGTCTCTGGGATGAACTTATCCAGCGACACAGACTCCAAAACAGCTGTGAGGACACAAAATAACCTGATTAATAACATATTAATAATTATGGTACGATGAACTCACATCCAATCAACTGTTTGATGAGGTTACATGGTTATAGGCTCTCTAAAACTGGTCTAAATCTAGAGCGGGGATAATTTATCAACTTATCAATAATGTGATCCAGTTCAATTGATCATTTTTTCCATCCCTTGTGAGCATTCTGGTCTATTACAGCTATAAATATTTTGATCTGGTCTTATGTGATATTAAAGTTCTGAGTAACAGGATATTTAACCCTCCACTGCAGGTTAAACACTCCACTGCAGGTTAAACAGTATTTAAATATTATATGAAATTGTTGATAATAGTGTGGTCAAACATAAGGATTTGGTTTAAAATAAAAAAGCAGCAGGTCAGAATCTGTAGGTTAAAAAAGCTTCAGAAGTACATAATATTCTTGTCCTCTTGGTGGCAGCAGAGCAAACGACACGATGTGTGAAACTTACATGAGTACAAAACATCCTTAAAGCAATATTTTATTGACTGACACATGCAATCAGGGACCAGACACATCATTTGGAAACAAATCTGTTGTCTATAAACCTCACTACAAATAAAAGGTTGAAAGGAAGGAGGACAGAAGAACCCGATGACAGGGCCTTGGGCGCCAGAGAGTCATATTAATGCTCATGGTGTTGGAATGTGTTGTCCAAAAACCTGCATATAGATGTGAGGGTTAGCTGTCCATATACTTTTGTCCATATACTGTAGATCATAGTATAACTGGAACGTTGTAGCTCCGCCCCTGGTGCAAATGTAAACAGCTCTTAGTTTCACTGATTTCCTGATTGAGTCTGTAAAGTACCTTTGTTTTAAATACTGAAAATAACAGCATTCATCAATCATTTTGAACCAACTAGTTCTATAAATAGTGGGATTACCAATACTCTCCAAGTCGTGTCACACAAGCATTTTGGCGTGTTTTTCCCAGTAATGGGAACTCACTGATATTTTGGACACGTCTGGTTTTAGTTCATGTCTATAATTTAAACTGATTGGAACAAAGGACATTACCGCACTGAATGTGGTGCAGCACTGCTGTCCTCATTTCCTCCCAGTTATGATAACAGTAATACCAGAATAAAGAAAGACACTCATGCAGCCATTACAGATCTGAAAATCTCTCTGAGGGCCCTCTACATTTAATTAGATGTCATTTTCCTCTCACAAAGCAGGGGGTGCATGAGCTTTCACTCCACGCCAGCCCCCACAATAACCCGCTCTCCAGCCGAGAGGAAGCTGTTTTCCAGGATAGGTGCTCTGTGTGTGTGTGTGTGTGTGTGTGTGTGTGTGTGTGTGTGTGTGTGTGTGTGTGTGTGTGTGCTTGCACATCCCATCGTTGCTCGAAGAGCCGCTCTCCAAGAATAAATCAGACTCAGGGATACTGACCCTCCTCAAGCAAGGTCAGGACCAAAATGGATCCCCAACTACAACCTCAGCAGTACTTTGTTTTTGAAGTGAAACTGGTCCACCCAATATATCTGATGGCTGCAAACACAGGCAGATATCGATGACAGTTAACAAGTTATTAGAAGAGAGAGAGAGAGGGTACAGAGATAATAACTCTGTATGCTATATACACCTGACCAGTGTATGAACAGCAGGATTTTTAGAGCCAGATATTTCTAGCCTCAGGTCCTCAGTCAGCAGCTTAGATGAGTTTTGTTCAATATAAAAATTCATCAAATAAGTGGTAATCACACAGAAATCACCAACACATATAATTTGATCATGGCTACGTAGACTTTCACACACAGTTATATATCTGGTTTAATTGGATGAACTAAAACTTCTAAAGTGTAAAATCAAACCGGTGTTATTGATCAAAACATGTATATACTCAAACAGTAATTTTATGGCTTAATATGTGTGTGCATTTGAATTGCTGTGTTAGCCGCGGGTGCACCTGAAACCACCACTGAAGCTCCGCTGACCAGAAATATTTTGGGTTCTGGATCACTCTAAACAGCCGTGTTGGTGGGTGCTGTTCTAATATTAGTGTTGAGGGAGGACGAAGGACGTGGCAACCTGCAAAATGCACTTATATGTGAAGTGTACTCGATAAAACGGGCAATGCGTGTAGGCACAATACACTGTACCTAATAAACAGGCAACTCAGTGCATATTTGAGGATGAGACTCACCCCGTCTAATGCTCCGCCTCAGTTTGCCGCAGAAGGCGTCGATACGTGGCAGTTCGCCCCCATCCTCTGGTGTGGTGGGGGCCAGTTCGGGTGAGGTAGGACCCCGGCTCAGGTCCAGGGGGGCCTTGGTGCAGGTGGGGGGCGGGGAGGAGACCACGGGGTTGTAGGTGGAGGTGGGGCTGCTAGCTGCTGAAAACGAGGCGGCGGCTGAAAGGTCCAAAGCTCCAGTCTTCCCACCTCCCACAGGGGAGCTGAGGGAGAGCTTGCGAGAGTGAACCGGCGAGGAGGTGCGGGAGGGGATGGTGAGGGGTGGGGGCGAGGAGAACTTTCGTGACAGTCGGGGGGACTTGTTGTTCAGGTGCTCGCTGCCCCAGGGGCCCTGGTTAGTGGCAAAGAAGAGCTCAAGAGACCTGTGGGGGGAGAAGGGATGCAAAGGTAGGTAGACAGTGAAAGAGAAAGAGTGAAAGATGTACAGACAAATAAATACACCAAACTACTTTAAAACAGAAAATAAAGAGGCAAAAATGATTTCCATATCTTGGATCCATGCTCTCAGTGCTCAGAGTGAAAGGTTTGGCTGTAATAGAGCAAGGCATACACAGTGGGGGTGAACAAATATGCAATTTTGTTTTTGTTATTTAATACACAGTACCATACAGAGATCTTGACCCCCACAATTTTCTCATATTTTGCTGTGAACCACCTTGTTGGTGCTAAAATACTATTTAATTCTGGGTGTTATTGCCATGCTGGCTAGATCACATGAAAGAAATGGGAACAAATGTTACGCTGCAAAAATGCCTAAAGATACAAGGAGCCTAGATAAAGGAGTTCCAACCACTCATCTGGATTCAACAGAACCTGCTTCTTCACTGGTGCAGCACTTCAGTTAGATGGTCTTTGTTCTGCTTTAATGGTTTATACGTAGGTCAGTGTGTGTCTTAACAAAAAACATTCATCTGAAACTGGTCAGGTTCAGGAACTGGACTGAAACTGAGAGTCTTTGAAAGTCCATCCGGAAGCCTGGAGAACTGTTCCTCAATACAAGTGAGTCCAGGGCACATACCCACTTAATTTACACACAATGTATGCATTCACAAGCATTATCAAGGGTTCGGAAGTAGCAATCATGGTCAAGGTGAAGGACCATGGGCAGCTGGTAGCCTAGTGGTTACCTTCCTGCGATCAGGAAATCATGGGTTCGATTCCCAAGACTGCTAGGCACCTCTGAGGTACCCTGAGCAAGGTACCGTCCCACACTGCTCCCTGCTGTGCTCCTGGCTGCCCACTGCTTCACTTGGTGAATGGGTTAAATGCAGTGTTCACACTGTGTGCTGTGGCGTGTTCACATATGACAGAATGGTCACTTTCACTTTGTCACTTTCACTACAGAGTCACTGCAATAGTGATGGTACTGAAAGGGCTGTACTGATACTGATAGCACATCGATACGTAAACATAGTCTTTTTAATCCATACTCTATAATTTGGTGCAACTCACATGAAATGCTGTAAGAAGATTTGGCAGTTTTATTGCGCAGTTTTATAATTCAATTTTATTGTGATTATTTGAAGAAATAAGGATCTAAACTGCATCCTGAGTTTCCTGTTTATATATTGAGGGAGTTTCGTTGCTGCAAATGTTCTGATCAACAAATGTGTGTTGGTGAAGGGCAGAATGCCACGTTGTCCCTCCTCTGATCCAATCCAGCATCGACTGTTTGAAACACAGCTGTATTACAGTAAATTAACACTGCAGAAACGCTGATATATATAAAATTGCAATATTAGTATGTAGACAGTCCATAAACAAATGACCAAACTAAATATTTAGGGAATAATTCTGACGATCTTGTTTGCAGAAAGAAAGGCTGTGTAAAAGTTCCCAAAAACATCTGCAGTGAAGTACGAAGGCGGGAGTATCATAACGGGGTTGCTTCTCTGCAAATGATGACAATGAGTTAAACATTCGTTGAAAGAAACGTGAATGGAGCGATGATATGTGGCCATGAAACTGAACCTGGGGAGAAGATGAAGACAATGGTCCCAAACACGCAGTCAGAGTCGAGTTGAGGCTAGTGTGGGCGCTAACATGATCTAGCCAATCTCTGATTTGACTCGCACTGAAATTTCATCCAGAATTTTGTAACTGTGAGTCCATGTTGAACTGACAACAGTTAACTAGGAGGAATTTTCCAAAACTGAACACCATTGCTCTAAAAAGAAATTACTTCTGACTAAACTTTTTCACTCTTATTTTCATTTTTAAGCATTATTTTCGTATTTAAACACTTTTAAAAAAAACGCGTATTCACTCGTGTACATGCTGTGAGCACCCTGTGTAACTGGCTTCCCTATTATGCAATTTCAGTGGTTGTATATACATTTATATTTTATATATATATATATATATATATATTTATTTATTTATTTTTTTGGTTAAATATATATTTATTTATAGTGGTTTATTATTTGGTTGTTTCTGTTATATGAGCATTTGTAAAGAAAATTATACATATAAGTAGCTAGATATTTACAAAACATGTCTTTGTTTATAGCTATGAATATACACTTATCCAGAGTGAAGCACATAAAAAATCATGGAAATATAATAAATCACAAAAACAAGTGTCTGAATATTTGTTTCCCCTCGCTATAAGAAGGAGACACCAGCGAATGGCCAGTGAAAGGTTTGATGCACAGAGGATACAGGAGGAGGGACAGACAGACAGACAGACATGAGCAGTGTGTTTACTTGGACTGGTCCAGGGCGAGCCTTGTGATCTTCAGGCTGTAGTCTGGACAGATGGAGGAGATGGACAAACGGTCAGATGAGTGGTACTGAATCCTGTGAGTGACAGTGAGAGCGGAGTGGAGAGGGGAGGAGGGGAGGGTTAGGGTCCACAGTGCTGAACACTGTACTGTCAATCACTGTTTAACTCCCAACTCAGACATTTCCTATTTGTTGATAATACTATTAAACTACATTATACTATACAATACTATACTATACTATACTTCTTTTGTGTGCAATATCTCTGATGGAACGTGTGCAATGTGCAATTTATGCAATCATTACTGCTTTCATCAATGTCTGCTGCTACCAAACAACTTGTACTTTGTTGTTGTTATTACTATATAATTACTATATCATTATTTATTTATTACTAAGGCTGGAAACGGGTCTGGGTGTTCATAGTGATCTGACAGAGGACTCATTTGCATATTTGTGTGGGTGTTCTCAAGCTTGCATGTGTCTTTACACAGCTTGGGTCATGCAACATAACAATAATGGGAAAAAAAATGGGTTAAATAAGCGACACAGTGGTGCAAAGAGAAGAAATTCTGTCTTAACCTCAGTCCCACTAAAGTGCTGTGGTGGAGGTGATCACTCAAGCAACCCGTACCAGAAATGTGCATGAACTGAAACAGGTCTGTGTGGAGAAATGTGCCAAAATACCTCTTAACAGCTGTGCATGGCTGATCAGAAGCTAAAAAGGGGCATGGCTGTGGTTACTGCCAGTAAAAGAAATTCCACCAAACCCTAAATATTAGTGAAGCCAGTGACTGTTAAATAGACTTAGTACTATCAGACAGTACTATGACTAGTGATTGCTATTTCAGCAACAACAAAGTAACAGAAAAGGGCACTGCCTCAAAATTCCCACCCAGTTAACAGATATTGAAGAGGCCGAAGCTGCTGTTTTTTTGTTGAAGAGGTGAACCTGCCTTGAATTCACAAGAACGGTGCCATGCAACTATTACAGCATAATAAAGAGCACAACTTATAATTTATAATCGGAATGCATCGACGGAACCAGTTTACACCACTAACACTGAAAGAAAATTAATAGTTGCCGAATCAATCATTATTAATTAGTGGCATCGTGATTATCATGGTGGTGTTGATGTTTGCATCACCAGTAATGTTGATCTGGGAGTTCTAACCTGACAGGAATGGAGGTGAAAGGCTTCTTGTAAATGTCGGCCAGTTTGTCCATGACGACTGCGGCGGTGGTGAAGATGCGGTACGTGTGCAGGAAGGTGTTGAGGAAGTCGATGGAGAGGAAGCGCAGGTCAGTCAGTCTCTCTAGAAGCCGCTCCACACTGGCGTAGCGGATCTGCGGAACCTTGCAGGAGTTGAGCGTCTTGCTGAAGCAAATGTCCACGTCGTCTTTGTGCAACCGAATATCAGACCTGTGGAACACAGATACTTCAGGTTTCATCACTTTGTTCTGTGTTAAATATTAATAATAAATGCAGGCCGCTCTCCTGGACCAGGCACCGCGCATGCAACTCAGGGTTTTCTCGCGCTAGGAGGTCTGCACTGTACGCGAACACATTTAACCACCAAAGGTGAGTTTGTTCGGATAATGTGATCACTCTGAACCATTGGACTTGGGTGAGGCTATGCTGGGCTTGGACATGGTTCCAGTGGGTTCAGGTATGGTTCAGTTGGACTAAGGAACAGTTCATTTGGTATGAAGAACAGTTCAGCTGGGCTGAGGAACAGTTCATTTGGTATGAAGAACAGTTCAGCTGGGCTGAGGAACAGTTCATTTGGTATGAAGAACAGTTCAGTTGGACTAAGGAACAGTTCATTTGGTATGAAGAACAGTTCAGCTGGGCTGAGGAACAGTTCATTTGGTATGAGGAACAGTTCAGCTGGGCTGAGGAACAGTTCATTTGGTATGAAGAACAGTTCAGCTGGGCCGAGGAACAGTTCATTTGTTATGAGGAACAGTTCAGCTGGGCTGAGGAACAGTTCAGCTGGGCTGAGAAACAGTTCATTTGGTATGAGGAACAGTTCAGCTGGGCTGAGGAACAGTTCATTTGTTCAGAGGAATGGTTAAGTCAGATTTGAGTATGGTTAAGTCAGACTAGAGTATGCTTCAGTTGGACTTGGGATACAGTTCAGTCTGATTCAGACCATGGTTCTGTTGGGTTTGGGCATAGTTCTGTAGGTATTGTGGCACAGTTCAGTTGGGCTTGGGCCCAAGCACAGAACCCGCACCCAAGTGTCCCATTTAACACACACGGCAACAAAGGGAGACTCTGGTCTACAGAGGAGCAGCGTCTGCTGGAAAATTTGTCAGATGAGAGAAAACAAGACCAGCTGGACCTGACAAAGAAGAACCTCTGAGATATTTGGTAAAACTTAGTGAAAAGGAGTCACTGAATGATGTAGTGAGGAGCTAAAAACACTGCGGGTTCAGGAGCTGAGGGTTAGTTTACTCCATAAATCTGCAGCTCACTGGAATAAAAGGAGAAAGCAGTGAGGGACGTGAGGTGTAAGGGCACTCCGGTTCAGGACGGTGAGCACAGTGTGAGATCAGACCAGCAGGGGGAGTGGGGAAGGGGGCATGGGCAACTGGGCCTGTTGAGAGCACAGCCTTAGACGATGCTAACCGAAACCCCAGGTTTTAGCTGGGCATAACAGCACTAGGCATAACAGTCCTTACTTGAGCATGTGAGGCACAGTGACTTTGGAGTTCTCCTCAAACACGCTGGTCATCAGGCCGTTGCAGCGGATGTTGTCAATGCACTTCACAAGCAGCCCAAAAACAAAAAACAACAACAAACAAATAGAGAAATCAGTGAATATTCAAGTACGCATAATTTCCATAAAAATATTATGCGAATGCCCCCCTGAAAACAGTCTAACCGGTAAATGACATGCAGTTTTATGCAACTACCAGGTCAAATTGAATGTCATGTTGATTGTACAAGGTTTGTATATGTAGGTATTTGTGTGCTGAGCAAGTCTTTGGAAATTGATTTTATTAAATGTCAGAATAAATCTATTAATATCATTTGTATGATAAAGACCTCATGGAAGCCCAGTATTATTGTAGCCTCAACAAACACCTAGCCGGGCGTAATTACATTCATTAGATGAAATCAGGAGCTGCTGATAAACCACATGTCCTGCAGCATCTGAAGGAACCTGAACCCAAACCTGATATTCTGCTCATCAAACGTCTACTACTGTTTACATACAAAACTGATCCGGAACCTTTTACGGGTTACACACAAAACTGATCCGAAACCTGTTATTGTTTACACACAAAACTGATCTGGAACCTTTTACTGTTTACACACAAAACTGATCTGGAACCTTTTACTGTTTACACACAAAATTGATCTGGAACAATTTACTGTTTACACACAAAACTGATCTGGAACCTTTTACTGTTTCCACACAAAATTGATCTGGAACCATTTGCTGTTTCCACACAAAACTGATCTGGAACCATTTACTGTTTCCACACAAAACTGATCTGGAACCTTTTACTGTTTACACACAAAACTGATCTGGAACCATTTACTGTTTACACACAAAACTGATCTGGATCCCTTTCACTGCTTTCTGGTTGGTTTGTGTTGGTTTGACCCTCACTGTCTACACACACCCTTACACACAGAGGCCCAGACATACTCCCGTATACACTGGGTTTACATTCACTACAGTGAAGTTACATTTTTTAAACTGAAGATGTGTGAGGGTAAAAGAGCACGGCTGAGTGAGCTGTGAAACCGCAGAGCATTGCAGCCCCAGTGAGGATCGTGCAGGTGGAGGGAGGGACTGGAAACACCCCGGACCTCACAACAAAACAAGCAGCTCGACGTCCCCAGAGTCTCAACCTCGCCTGCACCACAAAACATTCAGCCCTCTGGAGACACACCTGCTGCTGGGTCTGCGGCTCAGCTTTAGTAGACCGCGCTGCTTGTGTGTGTGTGTGTGTGTGTGTGTGTGTGCGTGTGTGTGTGTTCACACTGCAGTCCCTTTGCATTTGGAATCTTGAGAATTAGAGAAAAACAAGTATGATTACCTGGCTGATGTCGCTGGTCCAGGCAGCTTTTTCCTGACGAGATGGAGCCAGGAGGACCACAGAGAAAGACGGACCGTCCGCTGGCTCGACCACCACCTTAAACTCCAGATGACTGAACCCCTGACCTGCAGCATTGTCTATAGGACACAGAGTTCACCATAATGATGCATTACTGCTTAGCACAGATGCTTATTAAATGATGCTTATGACGTTTTAGCCTGTAACAGTTTTCTACAATAAATGTGTCTCCCAGGGTAGCAAGCAACTCTAATGGGATTCAGATATAACACATACATTCTTTGTTGGTGAAACTGCACTTATGATACTGTTTACATATGCTATATGTCTCCACACACACACACACACACACACACACACACACACACACACACACACACACACACACACACACACACACACACCTTCTAGCCTATTTTAAGGTGCCCTGGTGCAAATACACAGTTATATAATCGAGTCAGTGAACTATTCAGTTACAAGTTAATGATAGTATAGTTAAATATGTAATCCAAATAAAATAAGCATGAAAATGCCACTCAAATATTAAGTTTAATTTAAAAAAACAATGTTATTTTAAGCCATTTTATTAAAAATCAGTACTTACAGTCCTCATCGTTGGCATCTAGTTCTTCAATTAGTGTGCATTCTATCAGAGACAGTGTGCCTCCTTGCTGTTAACCCACAAGAGAAAGCAGGTGTTCTGTCATTATATAGTTATAATCCCTCAACTGCAGAGTAAAAGAGTGTTTTATGTGTTTTTTTCTAGGCACTTTGTATCTTTAGGCACTTTGCAGCCTGTCGCAGTAAAACATTTGTTCCCGTTTCTTTCACTGGATCTACTCAATATGCCAAAGATAAGACAGAGTGTTAAATAGTATTTTTGCACAAACAAGGGTTTCAAAATATAAAGAAAAGAGATTTTTTTTAATGGTATATCTATAAAATTGATTGGTTAGCACCGTAAAATTGACATCTGCAATAAAATCTTCTTGGGCCCTTGACTGGGCCCTGCTATAAAGCTGTATAAAGCTGCATATTTCCCTTCCAGCTCCATAACCGTGTGAGCCGACTCACTTTGAGCAGGTGCAGCTTGCCGCCGGAGGTGCGGGTACAGATCACGAGGTGTTTGGTGAAGAGGAAACACTGGCGCTCGCCTTCTTTCCTCATGGTCAGCGAGCCCAGGCGAACCTTACTGAGCTTTCCCTTCTCCGCAGAGGGCAGCTGGATCAGAGAGCCTGCAGGGGGCAGTAATAAAATGAAACAACTCCAGTTTAATGTCACTGTACGAGTAATAATAATGATAATTTGATTTGAAATGCAGTCTTGGAGAGATTGGTCGAGAAAAAGTAGGCAAAAGCATGGACAGAACTGTTGCAGCGAGAAGTGAGCTTCATTTCAAATGGCACCCCAGTCTCATTAGAGGACCTTGCAGAAGCCTTTGTGTCAGATAGGATGAGAGAAGGGTTTGCTGATGCGGACTACAAAGCTGCAGAAAATGATACACTAACGTGCTAAGGCAGGTAAAACAGAGTTAAACGGAGCTATAAGACCCTGTGAGAGCCTGCGTGGCTCACCTTGCCGTACAAAGGTCTGGCTGGTGTCCAGAAGGATGTCACAGCCTTCCACGATCATTCGCTCAATGGCCAGATTCTTACGGATGTTCTCTGTGTCGCTGACTTCATCATGCATCATTCTGGGACAAATAAAACAAATGAACACTACGTGCAAGTCTGCAGTGTATGCAGAATCTCCTGTCGCACATTTTGGCCTGTAAACTAACAAGTCTGAATACACAATAGTCTGAATAATTGAACTTCCTAATCTTTTAAAACAAGATGGAATCTTAGCAATTGATATTAATAATTCTGACGAACTGGCCACACTAAAGTGCCACATACTTGGAGAGCTCCTCCAGTTTCGACTTGGCAAATTCCAGACTCTTGCGCTCTACATGTTCGTGGGGCGTGTGGGCGAGCAGCTCATGGAGTGTGATGATGTATCGCGGGATCTGGAACAGAGTGCATGTTAATATAAAAAAAAAATTTGAATTTTCTGAAATTAAACGTTTTAAGGTTTATTGCCCGTCAGCCTCTCAGTGAATGTCCAGTCATCCACCTGAAACATGGGGTAGGTGAGGAAGGTCTCCAGCATTCTGCCCTCGCAGGCGGCATTGGACTCATACTGCTTCAGCAGCTTGTCAAAGTCCCGGTTCTGCTTACAGTTAGCTAGAACCTGCAGGCTGTACTGATGGTTCCTGACGAACTCTTGGTAAATGTTCAGCATTGGCAGCAAGATGTCGAACAGATCAGCTGCAAAGTAACATAAAGGAATTAAGCCTGATTTTCTTGGCTGTATGGTGAACACGACAGCAGTTCCTTTTTTATTTTTGTACGCAATAAAGATCATTAAGGGGCCCAAACACTCACCTAACACTAATGTCGGCCAGTTGGCGATTCTCGCTTTTAGGCCTTGGTGAAAGATCTCGTGAAGGAACATTATTGTCTCACTTAAAAGAAAATAGAAGAAATAGTGAGTCATCATTTTCCACCACTCATCTATAGAAAGCTTTAGATAATATTTGACCATATCTGATTGGTCTATAACACATTATTCGCATACCTGTTGAGAAAAATGCTGCTAACGTCATCGTGACTAATGGGAGGCTTCTTGGAACTTGCCGCCATCCTGAGGGGCCGCAGGAAGCAGTTCACTAGAATGGACAGCTGGAGCACATATTCGGTCTCGGCCTCCACCATGTTGAAGACAATTTGGTTCCTCTTCCTCATGCTTTCAGCGTGAGGGGAGCAGATGTAGTCCTGTACAATGATCTTCCACTTTCTCCGACAAAGCCAACCGCGCATAAAGCTTTGCACCTGAAAGCAACAGCATGTGGTTGCAGCTGAGGAGTAGTGGCGGCTCGATACCACTGTGTCGAACCAATGTCAGGTACAATACAACCTCAAGCATCTGCCGAAACCAATGCAATACTGTATTGTTCCCTCTAATATGTTAATAACACATCTGTCTGAATCTGAAATGGCTCCCTACTTCCTCTAGGGGGCGCTGTGTAGGTTATAAATCTCCACTTTCTACACACATATAGTGCCCAGTGTGTCCATTATGGAGTTCTGCACACATGGGTGAATCTCCAGCGTCTCTTGGTTACACTGTATTTTAAATTCACTATGTTGGGAGCAGGGTGCGACGCAGCTCATCTGTATTATTCTTGTCCTCATTTGTGTGTTTCCCTTTACAGAGCATCGATCAGAGTTTACTTCAGCATTTATGGGATTGTTAAGGATTTTTCTGATCAGATACAGTGATTTTGGCCTGCATTAGACTGATACAGATACTGAGTATCAGATCGAAACTTTCCTACTGAAGAGGTATGGTGATGACTAGCCACTCATCACACTTGTATTCATTATTAGTCACATTAATGTCTGCTTGGCTTCCAGCAGACATGTTTGCACTATTTATTATTAACCTTTACTAAAACTGTCCCTTTAAACCCAGTAAAAACAGTTTTAATTACATGAACAGTGACTATAGTTATAGTAACTATAGTTACTATAGTAACTCTTCTATCTTTATATATCTTTATATTTGATATACTACTAGTATACGGCTCTATTCTCTGTTTTATTTTTCCTGTCTTTTCTACCTATCAAAAAATGTAACCTGACTCAGAGAGCTTTGCACAAGAATTCCAATGTGCATGGACTGCTGGTCTCATGCACAAATGGCAAATAAAAATCTTGAATCTTGAATCTATAATCATTTGAATAACTCTTTTTATAATTGTGATATATAAAGCATGAATCATACAGGACTTTCATGGGTTGGTCACATAAGAGCAATTAGAGAACTTTAATTAAACATGCGCTAAAAAGTATTAACAAACTGAATATTATGAAAAGTGTTGGAGCTAGAAAGGTCAAAAATAAAGGGGTAAATAAAATATACCTTTTTGATTTTCTTTATATCAGCATCCTCCTCTTCTTGAGTGGACTGAAAAGGGAGCATTCTCTCCTTGGCTTTGTTCAGGCCAAGAATCTGAAAAAAAAAAAGTCAGTTAACCTTGTTATACTGGAATATGTGGGAAATGAAAGTGCATGATATATGAGGAGGATTTGCAAAATATGCAAATGTTTTAGCGTTAATTAAATAGCTACAACTAAACATTGAAATACGCATCTTTACAATGTGTATGCTGTCAGTTTTGACCTCCTGACCTCGGCCTTGAGCCTCTCGATCTCAGTGTCCTGGTCCTCCAGCTGCGTACGGAGCTGATTGGCTGCTACCTTCTCCGTCTCCAAGATCTGGACCAGGTGGATGTACTTCTGCATGAGCACCTCCCGCTCGATGATGAGGTCAGAGTAGCTGCCAGCAACCGCAGAAAAAAAGAAAACAGTAAAACATCAAGGAGGAGGGTATGCACAATTCAACAAGATGCGTCTGAGAAACAGTATTCCAAACGTGTGCCGTTTTATTCTTCTTCTCTTTGGCATCTCTCAAAAAACAAATCATAATATCTTGTATGAAACAATAGCCCTTCACCCTAATTTAGCTCCTGAACAAATGATGAGCTCAAATGTAATTATATAATCAAATGTACTGAATATATACAGCATAGATGATTATATTCAGGCGGTGTTGTGCTGGGACTTGTAGTCTCTCAGAATAGAGAAGCTTTGACACAGTTTTATTTTGACTATTAAGAATTTCTCACTTTCTCCAGACGAAGCAAGATCTGAGGCTCCACTGTAGCTGTACTCACTGATTTACTATTTACTCTGCAACAAATTTGACAGATACTACTGTGCAACTGAACTATTACCTCATTCCTTCATTATTTACTTACAAAGATCCTGAATTTCTTGTAGTTTTAATGTGTTCTTAAGGAACAGTTTTCCTGTCCAATCCTTAAACCTGACCAGTTTCAGAGGAGTGTTCAAGCAGAACTTAAGTCCTGATCCAGTGAAGAAACAGGTGCAGATGATTCAGATGGTGATCAGTATACGGGTGGTGCTGAATGCTGAGTGGTTGGAACTCCGTTATCTAGACTCCTTGTATCTTACTCTTCGCAGCTTGTCGCAGTTTGTTCCAATTTCTTTCATTTAATTTACTCAATATGTGAAAATGTGAAGAAATGAGGGTTTGGGTCCAGACTTCAAAAATCACAGAATCCAAGAGTATTTCTGCGTGTTTAACCGAGCTCTCAGGCAGAGAGCCGGTGTGGCATTGCAGAGGTCCTGAACTATGCGTGCCACCCTCGACTCTGTGATGTAATCTTCAAACGAAGCGTCACAGAGAATCAGTGTGTGACCCGAGAGTGAACCACTGAACACAGTGCTGGAGTTTACAGATGGTGGATGTGTGGGAAAACATTGGGATTTGTGTGGATCATCAAACAGTGAGTCCAGACTCTCCCTGGCTCAAAACAGTTCAAATAAATCCCTCGGAATTCAAAAGTCTTACGTTTTGTTCATGAGAGAAAAAAACACAAACAACGTCTTAAAATAGTGCCTCAATTAGGACTTTCTGTTGTGCTCACTGGAGCTTTGGTGCATCTGGAATATCAGCGAAGTAGGTCACCGAGCTGAAGCTTTTTCAGAAAACACCCTAATGTGGTCATCGTCTGTATATAATCATATATCCATATATACACACACACACATACACACACACACACACACACACACACACACACACACACACACACACACACACACACACACATATATATATATATA
>JBBPDE010000034.1:9732736-9743173 GCA_037974605.1 Nannopetersius ansorgii | reverse complement strand
GACAGAGGAGAGGAAATCATCAAACATTTTCAGCAACAAATCAGAGGAGGATTTTATTCTTTCTCCATATTTATCAAGGAAGTCAGCGCTGATAGGCACCTCCGTGTCTAGAGGTGTGTGCATCTGTGTGTGTTTATGTGTACAGGAGACTGACTTCAGAGAGAGGCAACACTCCAGTGTAAAATAGCTTTAATGTTGCACCTGCTGATCCACACACTGATAAACACACACTGAACACACACTGATAACTTCATATACAAACTTACATTTTTAATACAGAGATACACAGAAGAAGTAATTTCTCACTTGTTAAAATTACAAATAAAGTAATATATTTTTAAGATATTACTTTATTCTTATGAATTTGCTGTTTTTAATAGTTTCTTGAAAGGAGAACTCATTATAAGCAAAATGTTAGGTTAACAAAACACAAAATAGAAAAACTATGAAAAAGAATAATAAATAAAGATATTTCTCATATTTTTTTATCATAATCATTACTTTTTAATTCACACAGATTTTATTTGAAAATATCAGTAAATGTTCTGCAACGCTGCACTGCCATTTCTTACTCTTTGATGAATAAATCTAAATTAATCACACCCATTCTTGTTGTAAAAGTGCTCTTCCTTTTAAAAATATAAATGAATTTTGGCATATGAGTGAATGAAGTGATCATTCGGTCATACGTGAACACACCACAGCACACAGTGCGAACAGCACGAAATTCACCCTCTGCATTTAACCCATTCACCAAGTGAAGCAGGGGGCAGCTACGAACACAGCGCCCGGGGAGCAGTGCGTGGGGACGGTACCTTGCTCAGGGTACCTCAGCTATGCCTTGCGGTCTTGGGAATCGAACCCGGACTTTCTGGTCGCAGGGCGAATGCCCTAACCACTAGGCTACCAGCTGTATAAATGTATGCAGAACTCCTTCTCCAGCAGAATCTATGTATGAAATCCAATCGGAAATGGTGAAAGGAGACACATTCAACATGCCACCTACATGTCAGGCATGAACAGGTCTAAAGAAACACTGAACTTCGGTGAAAAGCAAAGTGAGACTGGTATGTATTACCTTAGTTTCAAGAAAATGCTTCCCTTTTTAATCTTTCCCCAGAGCTGCAGTGAAGACCAATTTAGTCGAGATTGAGCACAAAGAGGTTCGAATCCGGGTCAATACCAAGTACAAAGAGGTTAGAGTCCGGGTCAAGAGCGAGTTCAAGGAGGGTCGACTCCGAGTCAAGACCAGGGGCCAACTAAGATACACTGTAACTATAACTTAGATATAGGGTTCAGTCAGACTTGACACAGACGTCTAAATAATACTGCTGTACAAAGCAGTTAAGACCCCCAACTATCTTAAGTGGTACTATGCTGCAAAGAATTTTGGATATCTTTTGAAAACAAAAAAAATGGCTTTCACCCATTCGAAAAATCAAATGGAGGAATTCAACACAAAGACATTTTATAGTAAAGAAATAAAGAATGCAACAACAAAAATAACTATGGTCTGATTGGGCCGTTTTTCTGCGCCTGAGTAGCGGACAAGGCTACTACCATCTGACAAAGTTTCAGCTCTCTAGCCCTTACGGTTTGGGCTGCACGATTCGTTTTATTGTAGGAAGAATAATAATAATAAAAATCCTCACAATTCCAATAGGGTTTCAGCGCTACGCGCTCGAACCCCTAAAAACGCATGTTGGTAAAAGATTTTAACAGTGTAAATCCCGCTGTTGTCAGGGATGATGTGGCGGTTCAAAAAAGATTTAAGAACTGGTCTTCTAGCTCTCTCCATTATTTCATCAGCAAACCATTAATTATGACCAATCTCTTCCTTTGCTTTTTTGCTCTTTTTCTGCTGTCACCATGGTGACATAACACTTAAGACCTATGTTAGCCTGGGAGTGAGGTGGCTAACTTTTTAAGTCTAAAATGAGTTGGTGGTAACTTCTGTGAAATTGTCTTACTTGCATTAGACTGGTCTATAAACAAACTTAAGACTTATGTTACCCCATAGACCAATCTAAACTACTTTAGAGAAATCAGCCCCAAGTTAGCCCCTAAGAAGGTTAGAGCTAAGAGAGATGTTGCGAAGTAAAACGACATGTATTTAAAGGTCCCATGATTTTTTATGAGATCTATGAGATCTTTATGAGATTTCTTAACATTAATAAAAGTTCCCCTAACCTGCTTGTGTTCTTGCAGTGGCTAGAAATGGCGATAGGTGTAAAGAGTGCCTTGAACAACCTGCTCCGCCGCTGGCAGTTGCTGGGTGCTTAGATGTACAAATGAGCACAAATTAGAGCCTCTGAGGAACCAGCGGGTTGATTTTATTTTCTCTGGAAATACGCCGACACAACTTCCTTAAGTTTTGTAAATCTGCGCCAAACATTTCCCCGACAACTGTTTCCCCAACATGTGGCAATGCAGAGCTGGTCTTACCGAACGGCTGAAAATTAAGTCAGTAACAACTCTCCTTGGCTAAAGTACAAACTTCAACTACAAAGTCAACTTAATACTATATAATTTTGTTGCTTTGCTGTATATGGTTACCTAGCTTTTTACCCTTAGAATGTGTCTGTAACATTAGCTCTGCAGCCAACAGCTAGTATTGACAAATATTCTCCATCTTTTTTTGTGGCAATAATTATAGTTCGGTGTCCCAATACTTTTGTTCCGTGACCTCTGAGTTGTATATTTCGGTGGGAAAAGCACTCAGACACTTCGGTAGATCTGCAGGAGAACTTTCCAACCAGCTCTCATTTGTATTTTTAGCCTGAGTAGATCAGGTTTTATTCTCTGAAAACTGTTAACCTCGCCACAGTGTCCCAATACTTTTGTCCCGCAACCTTCCGGGTTTGCATATCTCGGCAGGGAATTTAAATTTGAATACCGGTTTACCATTACATTTTCTTTAGGGGTAATGCACTAAACTGAGTTTTAAATGAAATTAACATATTCTGGGAGCATATTTAAGGTTTACACAATAATTTTTGTTTTTTTACCAAAACACAACAACGTGGTTTTTCCACTATACGCGGGTGCTCTTGGAATGTAACCACCGTGAAAAGTGAGGGATTACTGTACACACATTAACTTAAGTGTTGAATTTCTTTATTTTGGATAAGTGGGTGTAATTCTGCACAAAGGCTGAATTTTGGAAAGAGACTTCAGATACAGTATTAGGGGACCACTAAGACCTATAAAAAAATCAGCATTTCATGGGACCTTTAATTATTTACTAGATTTTTTTCTTCTTTTTGTCTTAAACTGTATAAATGTCCTTTTATATATACGGATGTAGCAAAGAGATGCCCAAGCCAAATTCATAAGACAATAAAGTCATCAATCTTTAATCTTGCCAGTGTGGCCTGTGAGTGACCAAAGGGTTTTTTTATGTTTACAAGAAGCACTGGAAACATGCTAATGTGTTTCATGTGTTCAGCCCACAGTGTGAGGTTAAATAAAAGAAATGGCTTTAAAGAAAAAGTTCAGATACAGTGTGAATGCTTCCTTTAAAACAATAATAATCAAGAACAGTAATTTATTACCTTTTACAATGGCTCAGATAACACTGTCCAAAGATCAGAGATCAGAGAGCACATGGATTCTCTTATACTGTGTCTACTGAACTGACCAAATGACTAATATTCTTGGAAAATGTCTCAAAAACTCTACTGGACCACAATTTACAGCAGATTTAATACAGCATGAGCCTCAGTTTCCAGACAACTGAATAATCGATTCACTTCCATTAAATACAAGGTCCATGGAGACACGAGAAGGCAGAATTTACTTCCTCCTCCTTTCCTATGTGGGGCATAAAACCAATCCGACATGCTCCACTCAACAAGAAAACCCTATCAAATCCTGTCCTCACTGTTGAATTCGTGAAGGCAGGGTTGATCGGGACTACTGAAGGAGTATTTTCTTCCCAGTGGGCTTTTAAAGAACATACTTAAATGAGGCAAAAACAGCTCCTCGAACATTAATGAGCACCACACCCGAGCACCATAAGTGCAGTCTACAACACTGATGTGTCAGGTAGGCATGCACAACATAGTGACTGTTAATCAGTCTCAGCAATACAGATATTGCAGAGGCCTGCAATATGCAAATTAGCTTCTACCATTACAGTGTTTCTGACATGGTGACCAATCACAGCTAGAGGTGAGTTACTGGGGTTTTTTTTTTTTTAAGAATTGTGACTTCATTTATTCCAACAAAAGTCTAAGTGCTTTGGCCAATCTTTAACCATTAAAGACATTGGTTATGTTTGTGTGGGTATGTGCACAAAACTACAATTCAAAATAATTCGTGATTCAATCTTACATGGATATTTAAACCCCTCTTTATCCCTTAAAATTAAACACTGTGCCTCTCTTATCAGATTGTCAGTATTGATGCTCATTTAAATGCAGTACACTCCTTAGACTTTCAGTTTGAGTATTTGGAGAGAAAGTGCTATGGGCTTTGCCATCACAAATCTATGACTGGAAAACAGCCTTGGATACGCAACAGTGTAGATAAGCAGATCAGTAAAATCCTGATGGAGTGGGATTCCCTCTATAATTGACAGGAGTATATGGACTATCTGGGATTGATCAGGATGCCCACACCACAATAAAAAATGCATTTGCAGCCTTCTGTGATATCGACTCAACAAAATATACTCTTCAGCCACATGAGGAGGGAATCTGCTATACTCACCTTTTTGTATGGTTTCATAGCAGACCACGCAAACTCTGGCCTCTTTCTCCATGTACTTTAGTCTGCATTTACGGTTGCAACAAATTCCACAGTAAACCTGAAAAGGACAGCAGAGGTTATGAGATCAAATACTGCTTTAATTAAAAAAATTGAAGTGTGCAGTCTTCTCTGCGTTTAACCGATTTCCCTAGTGAAGCAGCGGACAGCCAGGAACACTCAGGGAGCAGTGTGTGGGGACAGTACCTTGCTCAAGGGTACCTCAGTGGTGCCACTAGCAGTCTTGGGATTCAAACCCACAACCTTCTGGTTGCAGGGGCAACTACCTAACCACTAGGCCACACTTACTCACCATCAAAAGTAGGATCAAAGTATCCATACATTTCGCAACCACACAGGAAAATGGCTAGGCCAGACAAGATCATGACACTTTAGCTAATGACTGCGTACAAATTACTCCAAATAACTAAACAACTTATTATAGCTATTAAATGAACAACCTGAATGTGGACAGATGTCTTTGATATCTTCATACTGTTGAGAGTTATTGATGACAGACATAGCTTGAGCTCAAGTAAACAAATATTTACTATTGCCCTTTAAACGTTATAGTACCAGTCACAAGTTATAACAAGATGTAAGAGATCTCAATAAACGATGTTATTTTATATACATGCATTTACCTGCACCCAGCCGATGAAAGCATTGCTTTCTGTGATGTAAACATGCGATTTTGAAAGCTAACGAGCATGATGAAACAACCGTGGTCAGCTCATGACTGCATTAAGCTCAAATAACTCCGATGAGGTGGGTAACTGACAGGCCTTTATAAAACACAATACGACAATCGAAGAATGAGCTATTTCAACTACAATAAATTATTCTAAAACATTACCCAACTTTACTGTGACCTATAACCTATTCAATTCAATTGAAAAACAAACCAATCTGGTATGAATAAATATATGAGAAATTAAAAACATACAATAAGCTGGTTGCATAAGTGTGCACACCCTTAAACCAAAACTTTGTTGAAGCACCTTTTGATTAAATTACAGCATTCAGTCTTTCAGCAGTCTATCAGCATGTCACATCTTGACTTGGAAATATTTGCCCACTCTTCCTTGCAAAAGTGCTCCAAATCTGTCAGACTGCGAGGGCATCTCTTGTGCGTCTCTTTAGGTCACCCCACAGATTTTCTAGTTCTGGGTGTGTTTAGTTCTGGGCTCCGTCTGGGCCATCTTAAACCTGGATTTTCTTCTGGTGAAGCAATCCTTTTGTTGATTTGGATGTATGCTTGAGTTAAATGTTGTGTTCAAAAGATAAGCAAAATTTAGCTGAGCCTGGGTGTTTTTCTTTGTAAGTAAAGGCTTTCATTTTGCGACCCTACCACATAGCTCAGACTTATGGAGAATACAGGAGACTGCAGTCACGTAGTACACAACAAGTACTTGCCAGAAATTCTTGTAGCTCCTTCAGAGTTGCTCTAGGCCTCTTTGTAGCCTCGGTGACCAGTTTTTGTCTAGTCTTTTCATCAATTTCGGAGGGAGGACTAGTTCTCAGTAACTTCACTGTGGTCTCATACTTTCTTCACTTCTTGATTCTGTTCTCCCTGGGTTCAGTGGTATATCTAATGGAATGGAAATGTTTATTGTGCCCTTCACCTAACTGATACCTGTTAACAATGATGTCCCTTTGATGAACCATGGGTTTCGCTGTAAACTGTATTTGGGCTTGGTCAGAGTCGCTTTAATTGATGGCAGGTGTGTACTCAAGACTGTTAAAGGTGCTTCAACAAAGTATTCGTTTAAGGCTGTTCACAACCAGCTTATTGTGCGTTTCTTATTTTTTTTTAGATATTTCTCCATATCAGATTTGCTTCCTTTTCAACAGAATTGTACAGGTCATTGATTATAGGTGGGATATGCTTTAAATTATTAATCGTGGTCTCATTTTTACAAGAGAAAAAACTGTCATTTTAACAGAGGTGTGTATACTTTTTATATCCCCTGAATCATCATGATGAACTGATATTTTATAGTTTAGAAATTATCATATGAAACGAATATTTCTGAGATTCTTGCTCTCAAGTCCCTATCACAGAATCCACCTTTTAGTGGAGTTAATAATGCAACAAGGACCACAGTCATAGCATAGCAATGCACTAACCTTTCACTATTAGATTAAAAATTAACTACACGTCAGGGCCCAGAAACCCTAGTGTTAACGCAAAAACTGACTTACTTTGCCACAGGCTCTGCAGTGATGTCTCCTCTTAGTGAAGGTGAACTTCTGCCCACATTTCATGCAGTTTGGAGCCTCCGAATCAGGAACCCAGGGCGGCTGCCTGGAGCCCAGGCCACCCTCCTCCAATCCTGATTGATCCAGCTCAAGAGAAGACTCTCCATCTCCAGAACTCTCTCCTGGGTAAGGAGGTGGCTCTGAAAGCTCTTCATAGCCGTATCTGTCGTCATAACGTTCATGACTGGGATATTCAGAGCTACTGGGATCTGGCCTTGCTATGGGAATCACAGGAGAAGACTGCGTGCTGTTCTCCTCCTCAGAACTCAACACATTCTCCTCAGAGAGGCTGCTACTGTTCTGCCCTTCTTGTGGTGGCCATAATCTAGCCGATTGGCTGGACAGCTGTTTTGGTCGCGCTCCTCCAAAACACGGTGGCGGACTTGCATTGCAGGCTGCCTGGATCTCAGCTGGACTGGGCACATCGTTCGCTGCAACCATTTGTGTGTTGTCTACTTTCATGGGGCTACTGTCCTGAGATGAGGAGGAAACATTGGAACCTTCGCTCTCCTCCAAAAAACGAAGAGACCGGTCACTTTCAGGTGACGCAAATGTTGTAACCCGACAGCTTTGCAACTCCTCCTCTAAATGCACGTTAAACTCTGAAAACCCATCATCGACAAACGTCTCGGCTGATGGGTCACTTTTCTGCGCTTGACTCATCAAATAAGCGTCTAGCTCTTCATCGGTTACTACCATCATATTTTGCTCACTTTCCGGAAGGTAATCACTGGAAAAGCCAAACTCTGATGGGTAATCCAGGGTCCCTGCATAGCTAGGAGACTGGTTAATCTCAGGCAGTTCTCCAGAGACAAGGTTCTCTGAAAGAGATAAGGTGCATTCAAAATTTCTGTCAGGGGGAGGAGCTATAAGGGCTGTTGGCCCTTCTGGATTTGCCATTATTTGTACTAGTTCTGGGTCGTCCTCAGGAGAGGAATCCAACTGGCTAAAATATATGGAATTCCCAATGTCTTCAGAAGGAACAGCATAGTTTTCAGCCTCTTCAGTGGCTAGCATCCCTTCAGATGAGTGCGGGGCAGGGTCTTCGGTGTTGTCTTTGGTTTCATGCATCTCCTGATGGTCTAAAGAGGCCACAAGAGAACTGCACATTGATACAGCCATGGGGAGGCAAGAGAGCGAATATTCCTTTTCTTTGGGGGCAAGGGCTACAGCACCTTCTTGGTCCAGGACACTGTTGCCACCAGAGTGCATCACACCTTCCGAGTTATGCAGACTTGTACTGACATCACTGGATGCTGTAATGTCCTCTGTCACACCTGATGAAATTGGGCTACTGGGTTTCACTTCATCTTCTAAAGGGCACTGAGTGTTGCTGTGAAGCTCAGAAGAACCTGGTGCCTCTGGATAGCTACTCTGAGGCATCTCAGCTTCATTACTCTTTAAAGGTTTTAGGTCCTCTGAAGCATTCTGAGGTTCACTACTCCTCTCCACAGCGGCAGGCAATATAATATCCAGCAAACTAAGAGAGTTTGAGGAGCCATCAAAATGACCACCAGAGTCCAATCCCTGCAGCTCATCATGACCGGGCTTAAACACGTCGACTGGAAACGATGCAAGGGGAGCATCAAAGTCTACAAGCAGCCCCTCCTCGATCTGCTTTTCAGCAACATCCAGCTGTCTGAAAGCATTATGACTGTTCGTCTGGGGATTAGCAGATCCTGTATCGTTAACAAGGTCACACACAGGTTTTAAAGATCTATCTGGACAAGGAGGAGTCAAGCTTTTGGAAGCTCTGTTGTCCACAGAGGACAAGAGATCAACACCAGTAAAAGTCCTGCTTATTTTATTTTGATCTCTTTGGTTCTGGGTACTACTAGGTGTAGACGGACCGTAGTGCAGGGTGTTGACATCAGGCAGAGCATGTGAAACTGTGGATGACTCCGATATAAAGCAGTGCCGGGGGTAGAGTGCTGGATCCTGGCAGGCAGAATTCGCTAAAGTATGTTTGCTCTCTGCCTCCTCTGGAAAAAGAAGAAAAACGTAGTTGACATTATGAAGGGACTAGAAAAAATATGATAAATACAACTGCTGTACTTTATAGAATTACAAAGACTTCATGTACAGTGACAAATGAGAATAAAGACAGTTGTTTATGAGCTTAATCTAAATTTAAACTGCTAAAAGATTTTTTTTTCTCCTCAGTTTTTTACACAAAAAGAAATGACAAAATATAACATCTTTCCTATTTGTTCTGTGTCGTTATCATATATAACGATACAGAACAAATATATGACTTAATATGGACATAGGACAATGTTTTCATATATGACTTAATATGGACACAGGACTAACTCCTCTTGAAAACTACACTGAGACGAGAGCAATTACTCAACAAGATGACAATCAGATCTTTAAACTTTGGTGATGGTCAGATTCCTACACAACCATTAAGAGCAACAGATTTAAATGAAAACATCTGAAAATGTTGTTATTCTTACAAGAAATTGGGGTGTGTGTCTTCTTTCACAGTGAAACATTTTAGAAGCAGAAATGATACAGAAAGTATGAAATGGGGCTATTTCTTCAATCTGATGCAACCAATCACTCATCAAACCACAACAGGAACCGTGTGGAATGTGGTGCTGCTTGACTGAACAGAATGATTCAGCAATCACAAGTGACTAAAAATGAACTCTCTGGGCACAAACACTACAGGTCTTCACCATCATACTTCACTAGAAAAAAGAGCTGAGCAAAAGTATGAATTTATGAATTGAGTCTCTAATCAATATCATCTCAGCCTGTTTCTGACAGGATGACCAATCACAGCTTCAGGTGAGTTACTCAATGCTCTGATGAATAAAGGTCTTCACATAATCCAAAAAAGTCAAATAATTTTGGCCAATCTGTAACCATTAAAGTCACTTATCAGAAAAGGTGTTTTAAAGGGCCTTCTATTTTTATGTATTTTTTTCCCTGACATTTGATAGGTTTGAGGACCAAAAAGACTTCCTAAATCCTCACAATTCAATCTTACACGGCCATTTACCATCCACAGAATTCAAAAGACAACCAGTACCTCAGCATGAATGGGACAGGCTAAACTGCTGTGGGCTGAATAAGGAGATACACATATATATATGTGGGATTTGTGACATCACTGAAACTTATTTGAAAATGGGTGGTTTTTGCAGCTTAGTTTCCATTTATGGTCTGTGTGGGGGGGACAGCAACTTAAAGCCTCTTTAATTCCAGAAAAGTGCTGATACGGGCTCTTTAATACACATGGAATGGGTCAACTCCCTCTGCTTTGCAGCTAAACCTGAGCAGCCGAGTGATTTTTTTGGCAAGACCAAAGGTCCAAACTACAGAATCAAGTTTTAGCTGTGAGTGAACTGGGGGGTATTCCAGAAGGCAGGTTATGCTACATAACCGGGTAAGTTCAAGGGTAAGTTAGTGCAGAAC
>JBBPDE010000034.1:9718479-9732636 GCA_037974605.1 Nannopetersius ansorgii | reverse complement strand
GATCACCGATTACCGATCACCAAGATCATGATCTGCCGATTGCCGATCACAGAATGGCAGGGGAATGGGAATCTTTTTTCTATAAACTAGCAGAGTTTGCACCATTTGTAGAAATGAAACTAACTCTAAATTAACTATATTGAAAAAAAGAGAGAGAGAGAGAGAGAGAGAGAGAGGGAGGGAGACGATTGGCACGCTCCGGAAAAGTCACGAACGAGAGAGAAAAAGAGAAAGAGAGAGAGAGAAACAGAGAAACAGAGAACGAGAAAGAGAGAGAGAGAGGGGCACATAGAGTGCCCCTCTACAGAGAGAGAGAGAGAGAGAGAGAGAGAGAGAAACAGGTTTAAAACGGGCGCAATCCGGAAAAGTCACGAGCGACAGAGAGAGAGGCACAGAGAGAGCGCGCGCGAGAGAGAGAAAGCGACAGAGAGAGAAACAGAGAGAGAGAGACTGAGACAGAGAGAGAGAAAGAGAGTAAATCCACGCTAAAATATCAAGGTGAAAGTCATTGTAGCTTGCGGACACTTTGAAACACTTCCAGACGGGAGAACTCATGTTGCCGCTGGTGAGCTCCGCTCTGCTGCTGGTTACCTGTGCGCCGTGCTGCACGTGTGGAAAAGTCGCGCCAGTAATTTACGTCAGTGATCAGCTTTTTTGATCTGCGCTTTTGGGGTTCGCCGATCAAGCTATTTTTGGCCAATATTGGCCGATCATGATCGGTGGCCGATCAATCGGAGCATCACTACTGATTAGTGTAGAAAAGGTGTGACCATTACAGGTACAGGTGTTTAAAGAATCACTGAGATTTATAATGTCATGAGGATTATCATCCAAACAGTAAAGAAATGTAAATAAACATGTAAATAAACAGATTTTTTACTGATAGATTTTATGATGGTGTGAGGCCATACCTTGGGCATGTTGGATATGGAGATATGCCTTGGCTCTCGGCGAACACGAATAGAGAAGTTGGCTTTGAAGGCCGGTTCATCAAAGCAGGGGAAAGCAGCTCGAGCGTGTGTGGGCTCAAACTGGGTGGACGCCAGTGCCCTGAAATGGACATAAATCAATGTGTCAGAGTGACTGAGAGCTTCCCTGCCTCCCTCAACACTGATTATTATTATTGTAAAAACACTTCCAAACTACTTCAGTCTCGACAGTCATTCTTTAGCCGATTTTTTCAAAAACTCCTACCATCTACAGCATATTTCACTTTTACTGTCCTGATTAGTTTAATTCAGTTACAGCCCATAAAGCTTCCCACTTTTGTAGATGCAATAATTTGAGAATAATATGTCAAAATGTTATCCAGAATATAATGTTACGCATGTACTACTGGGCACCAGCTAGATTAGACAGAACTGGACGCTGCTCTATTTGTAAATTTGTATTTTTACTCTCCCATGTGATGTTCTGGGCCTGTTTGGTGGCCTGTAGTGCAGTAACCTCTTGACATATCAAAAAAAAAAAATCACAACACTTCTTGACAGAATTCTGGTGTATCAAAATTAAATAGGGGGGCATGTTTAGAGCTAAATAAATACATAAATCTAATTAAAAACATGGAAATAGCCCAATTGTTTGAGGTGCCCAGGTGTTACTGCTGCAAAGATACGGCCAGTCTGGGTCCTTACTGGTTAAAGAATAAAATAATTAGACTTTTACTGGATTACATGAAGATGTCGATTAATTAGAACACCCTGGAGCTGTGATTGGTCACCCTGTCAAAAACATGTGATATCAGTATTTATCACTATGACACTAAATATTGACCACCTCTAGGTGTTTGTGATGAAATGACCAGTGAGGCTCCATAGACGTCTCCATACCTGACCTCCCCGCTGCGTGTGGTGTACGTTCCTTTATAAAAGCCATGGAAGCTCTCAGACAGGTTTGCTGAAAAGTCCAGCTGTATGACATGCAGCCCTCTGGTGAAGGCAGATCCTTCAGAAGACAATGAGATCTGCTCAAAAGGTTCCGACTCGTGGACCTGAAGGAGGTGTAGATGCCTGGATCCTAGGAGCAGTGCTCTGGAGATGTGAAGGTTCTTGCTGTGGAGAAAAATGTGCTTGGTTTCCAGCTGGACCTCCAGCTGGATCTTCACAGTTCCAGTGAAGTTGAGGAAGGTCAGGTTTGGGTGGACCTGGAGGTCATAATGAAGGGGCTTAACGCTGTCTGGAAGTCTCATCCTGAATGTTGGGTCTCCATTGGCCTCCAGAGATGAGAAAAGTTGGAGAAAAAGGAGAATGCTAATCTGCAACATCTGTCCTTTATTCTGGATCCTGGAGGTTTTCAGTGTGAGGAACACAGGAGATGGGTTCCTCGATACCTGTAGGAAATACCAGGTTTGAATTGGTTACATCTACCACAGATATGTGCACACCCTAAATAATGGTTAACCTATTAGAATCACACAGGAGATGTCTAGAAGGAGCCCGACTAATGTAAGGTGTTTTATCAGGTGCTGTGGTGTTTTTAGGAGAAGAACGAACAGACCTGAGAGATCCACGCCGGGTAAAGTGAAAGTAAAGATATCCTTCCTTCCTTCACAACCAGTTTATTTTGGTTGGTTAGACCAGGAACCTGACCTCCATTCAACGGTTCCTCCACAACCACCTTCTGTCGAATCCTAAAGACCCGAGTCTTTTTGTTGAAGAAGAGAAGAAGGATATCCTAACAGTGCAAAACTGGTCATTCGAGCTATTTTACTAAAATACAGACCAATAAACAAAAACAAAAAAAGGTAGCAAACAGTGCCCTCTGCTGGTAAGAAGAGGAACTGAGGAACCTGTGATGGAAAAGTTTGGGCTCGTTGGGGGAAGGGACATAATTCAGCACTTCATTAAATGCATAAAGGGATATAAAAGACCCCAGTGTGATTCCAGTGTGTCACTGCACCAGCCCTCTGGACATGGCTGACCTGTATTACAGAAGTGTTGATATAATATTGTACATCTTAATACTCCGACGGCACTCTTAAAGGGCATTAAAAACCATTTCTTCCTGGCCTTTATAAGGAGTTTGACACAGTATTTAAACTTCGATCCACATTATAATTATAATGATCCACATTATAATTATAACTGTATTAGGTGTTTTTTTGTAGGTCAGAAGTCATGAATAGAAATAGGACATTTTCTGGCTAATAAAGGAACTTGAATGATGAAAAGACTGTAATTACAGAATTACAGACTGTGATTTGTTTGTAAAGAATCCTGAGTGTGTTTTAGTGAATATTAAGTGAGTATCATGCAAATTAAGAAAATCTCTGTGTTTCTGGTAGTGGAGAGGGTCTGCATGTTGTGTAGACCCATGCATCAAACTGAGCTGTAATGAACATGAGGTCATACTTGACATACACTGTATTGAGAAATGCGCACAATCAGGGACCACAAACTGGTCCATTGGTGTGTAGTAGACACTGCATTTATACAGCAGTGGGTACCAGTCCCAGCCCTGGGAGCCTGTTTTTGTGTTTTCCCTGTTCTGCACACCTGACCAAGGCAACAAGGAGCTTAAGTAGATAATGAGTTAAATCTGGTGAGACAAGGCCCAAAGATAAGTGTAGTGCGGGGCTGTATGAATGTATGACAGTCAGCGCAGAGGTCCTGTAATTGGTACCACGGGTTCAACCCCCATTTATAAACAGCCAGAACAGTGCTGAGCTTTTTTCACCAACCTCCTAGGAAAATGCTCAGGCTGCTTTACCTGAAAAACAACATCCAGCAGATGTACTGTATATTAAACACACTGAGCATGTTTTAACATGAACCCTCAAAATGCACTCTGAGCTCAAAATAGCTTGAGTGGAAAAGTAAAGTGGTAAAAACACACGTCTGGAGTGGAGCATATGGATGGCTATTGCTGCACTGCACTCTCTCTCTCTCTCTCTGTCTCTCTCTCTCGGTCTCTCTCTTTCTCTCTCTGTTCTCGGCCTGTCTTGAGGCACTAATTCCGTGGCGCGGTCCATCAGGACCACAGGAAAACTGGATTACTCATTCAAAAAAAAGATTACGCAGCAGCACGGGGCGCTCAGCTGTCTCAGACTGCTGCCAGATCAGATTTGTCGCTGTCTACACGAAGAGCTCATGATGGACACAGCAAGCCTCTGTATATGCCACACCTTCAGTACCCATGTATAAGTATAAAAGGAATGTAGGCTAGGGCTGCACGATATGGACAAAATATCAGTATTGCAATTATTCTGCTACATATTGCGATGATTTTTGACACATTCAAGCGCCCATACGACCAAGTTTCAGTATGTACATTCAACCCCCTTCTATACAGTCTAAAGCTGCAAAAACAGTCCGATTTTAAATCAAAGTTTTTGTGATGTCACAAAACCAACACATTTACATACATATCCTTAATCAGCCTAAAGCAGTTTAGCTCCACTCATTCAAGCTGAGGTTATAAAAGGTGTTTCAGCCCTGTGCTGCCCTCTGCAGGAACCGCACTACAGGACAGCCAATGAGAAAATAGATAATTTGCATATATCCCTCTTAAAGGTGCAGAAACACAAACCACCTGAGGGATAAACAGGGGTCGGATAATGGCTATGTAAGAATGACTGACAACGAATTATGTGTTATAGACATGACAAGTCTTTTGTCGGATTACATGAAGACCTCGATTATAGAGTTGTGATTGGTCACCATGTCAGAAACACTGTGGTTGGTCAGAGATTCGTTCGTATATTGTAGCCCTTTGTGACATCAGTGTTGTAGAGACAGATATCACCATTGCGCTTAATATACAATTAATCCTGCAGCCCTAAAATACACTTTCAAAAAGTTAGGGAGAGGAACCAGTACCACTGTTAGAGAATGGGGCTTGGGACTTTAAGGTAAGTTTAAAAAAGAACAATGTAACAGTTGAATTCACATGCATAATTAAACTATAACCATAAAAAATATTTTTTTTGCTGCCTTGGTGTCCAGTGCTGTTATCTAGCAACCGATGATCAGCAAAATAATCACTTAAATATGAGAAGTATTGACATTTGCGAGTTAGTATGTAAAAGCAAATTGCATTAACAGATGAAATATGTTCGCTTTTTGTATTTGTGTTCTTATTAAAAAAAAGGAAAATTACGTTTTTTTTTATTTCTTTTCAATAAAACCTGAGTGAAGCACAATCCACAGTAACAAGTATGTTTCACCCTGCTAGTATCGAACGGATGGACACAGATGTGATGTTTTTTCAGCCAATCGGATCGTGCAGCTGGTCGAAAGTGTCGTTTTGAGGATTTTGCATTATGAATGGGGAAACAGCACCTGAGGGCACGTGGGGTTTGTGTTAAATTACACGCGTTAACTTTAGGGCACAGTGTTAATTACAAGTTTGGAATTTCAACGCTGTTTGTTGTGAAGAGCGCCGTGTCCCCAGAGCAGCCAGAGGTCAGGGAAGGTCATGGAGGGTCACTGATGGACTCCATGGACGAGGATGGCTGACCCTCCTGTGCATTTTGGAAACACTTATTTTGCATAACATTATTTTGAAGTTGAACTGAACAATTATGTTGGTGCAACATAAAATGGTTCACATATGTTCTGTTTTTGTTACATGATTATCAAATTCAGAATCAGAAAACCTGGTTCTTGATGAAAATGACACAGAGACCAGAACCCTATGAAATATGTCTAAATGAATCTAAATAAAAATCTGTGGAAAAAACTCAACATGAAAATACACTATTATAAACAGAACCTCTGTGCATAAATACTATATAGAAGTAACACAGCTGAGCGAAATCTACCAACACAGTAAGGAGTCTGTTACTGCACTTAGTAGAAATCAGCAGAATTGACATCAGGAGTATTATTGCATGTAGAAGACTGATGCAGCCGAACCAAGGGTTTTCATTTGTTAAATTCCATTTTGTACAACTGGAAACACACGATAGAGCCCTAATAGTGATGCATCTCCATATTTTACACAGTTCTGATGGAAACAGTCTCATGTTTGAGCATCATGTTCACATGCGCAGAGTGACGCTGCGTATCTCAGGGTTGCCATGCACTTTCAGCGCACATGGCAACACAGGCTAAATATAGCCCAGCAGTGCACTGGGATCAGGGTTTCTTCCTGTGAGCGCAGGATCCCTCCAATCATGCCCCCCCTCCCCCCTCCCCAACCAATATGCGTGCTGGGATTGTAGCTTTACTCCTGTTCACAGAGTCTGGAGATCCTGATGAGGCTGCTGGAGGCCTCCTGAAGTTCCTCCAGCGTTTGCTCCTCCTCTCCATGATCTGCCCCGAAATGTTTCCTCAGTATGTTCGCCGGACTCTTCCCCACAAACCAGAATGCCCCCCCGGCATCTCATTAAAGGGCCAAAACCCTACATTTTCTCATCTCATTTATTTTTTCACCTCTTTGCGACCGAATTCAGTTTCCATCACCTTTCTTTACCGCTTAGAAACAAACAGGCTGTTTTCGTCACTAAGGCCCATATATGTAAATGAGTTCTCTTCTGATTGGGTTCCCCATACAGGTTTATTCCTCATACAGTATTACAATTACTGTTGCTTACACATCAAAACTGGTGCCTATACTACACCCTCACCCCACATACACACCTTCCCTATATATGACTATTTTATTGATTTTTCTTAAATTACAGCTTTTATTTTTCAAAGATCGTATATTGCATTACCTTAAATGTCTGTAGGACATAAATGCTGAGTGACTTGTTTTATTATCATCCGATGCATTTCATTGTAGTGTTTGACCCTGTTTTAACACACAAACAACAATAAATAAATAAAGCAATAAACGAAAATATATTGCCATTCATTCAAAGAGCAGTCAGAGCTGAAAAGCTTCGGTGTGAGTCGCCTGCAGTGGGCCGAACAGGCGGGTCTGTGTAAATGCATTGATTTTTATTGTCTCATCATAAAGGAAGTGGAACCTGCTTAATTTCCACAAATGGACTGTGTGTGAATGGGAGAGTGAAAGTAACATTCTGAAAAGTATATAACACTTATTTTTGTTTGGAAATGGTTTTTGCATAATATGGACCTTTTACTATGACTCACACGGAGAAGCCAAATTACAGCAGCTTCAGCCGCCCCCCTCCAAAACTCACTGAAACCCAGAGAATACTGAAATAAACTGCATGTGTCTCTGTGTGAGCGTTTGTATCTTAACGCAGTGCTGGCATGGAGCTCTTTGCGTGTGAACTAATCCCGGTCATGATTTGGCTTCGGGCCGAGCGTGATGCCCACAAGCCATCAGTGCTCTGTTTCACTGCACAGCCTGATGGTAGTGGGGGGTAGGGGTCACTGAGGTCGTCGGAGGGTCAAGCAACGTTAAGATCAGAAAGCTCCTTAAGGCCTTCTACTAAATAAAACATGAGTAAAGCACCACCAAATGCAAGAGATACAATTACACAACGCAGGACCCACCTTCTCATTTAAAAGGAACTCTCTTGTGCAACGTTAGAGAAAAACTACTTTTAGTGTCCTAAAAGGCCATTTAGTGAATGGATCTTCAAAGAGACACGTGTTCATCTCATCCAGGACCCATTTAGAACCTTCAAAGGAACAGTTTGGCAAAAAATATTAAAATGCACAGTTTACCCCAGAAGAACTGGAGCTAGAATAAAACACTACGGTTCAATAATCGCCAAAATCTTCTCTGTTAATACATTCCCCTTAAACTTCTCTTGTGTTCCTTTGCCAGCTGTACATTTTAAAAGCAAAACATGTCCTGGCTGAGAGACTACATATGAAAATGTGACACATTCCTTTAAAAGTGTTATAGATTTTTGTATAAATTTTTATATTTAATATAGTCTTCACAGTGCAAATGCGACTTCATACTACACACAACCCGCCCACCCATTTAATGTAATCTACTCAGTATGTCAAAGATAAAGCAGTTTGATAGAAGTTTGTGTTTTTGCTCCAACAAGGTGATTCAAAGAAAATATTTATCTAGAAATATATATATATATGGGGCAAGACAAAGACAGCAGCAATGCAAAAAATGGGTTTTCCATTAATTATAATTTCCTTTATTCTGTTACAAACATACATAGCATTTTCTAAATATAGAATTGTAAATCTCGCTTTTGAAAAACCAGGCAGGCGTGGGGGGATGGATGGCCGCCCAGTGTGTGGCTCTCAGGAGGCAGTCTGAGATCAGGCTGAAGGGCTTTGTAGGGCACCAGCAGAACTGGAGTGTCTTTGTGGTGGAGAGTTCCTGCTGCAGGAACGTTTATCTAGAACTGCCTCCGAACCACTTCAGCCCCAGCCGTGAAAGGGAGGTATATGACGAGCACATAGAGATACATTTGAGAACGCCTGAAACCTGAGTAGAAACCAGACATGGGCTTTGCTGTTCACATTTAGAATCTCTGACCAACATCATCAAATTAGCTGAAAAAATAACCACTCCTTAGCCTTGAGAGAGGACGTTCCATGAGTCTGCACTTTGCATGTCCAAAACAGTCTGTCGAGAAACTGTTAAGACTTTTTAGAATTACCTGAAATTGCAAGATCAGTTAAAAAAACAGTGGCTTTGCTTTCACTGAAAAATGGCTTAGATGGATGGAAATGTGGAACACCTACAGAGCTCAAACGTGACCCAGTCATTGGCCACAGGAAGACAAATGAACCAGTTATGAAGAAGAAACAAAGTTATGAGCCCATGCAGAAACAAGAGGCAGTGGTAGATGGCGTTTCGCTAGAATGGAGCTCCAAGAGTGAACTGTAGTGCAAACGATTGAGCGTAATCAGCAGAATGCCGTTTTCTACTGTCCGGCAGAGGTTGTGCGGTATAACCCTAATGTGAAGTAACAACTGCAACCACGAGGAGCGACCGTGGAGGGAGGGGAGGGGAGGACCCCCTCCCCATGAACTGCACTGTAGGTTCTAGCCTCTCACTATGGCGACTGTCATAAAATTACATTTACACACAGACGTGTATCATTAGTTCAGTTACAGACATCACTACAACCACAGAGAACTCACAGGTCCACAAAACGATCACAAGTCTCCTTTCTTGAGGCTGGCTCAGATGGGGGACATCTGGGCTCTGGACAGTGCCTCCCTGCTTCGAGGGGAAAAAACAGGAGTGGCGAGTCCAGCAACTGGAAGGGGGGGTCGGAAGTGTCCTGCCAACAGCTGCTGGCGTCGGGTCACGCTTTCATACTGGCTGAGGACTCGCCGAGAACCTCCATCAAACACTAAATACCCAAGAGCTCGTACAGAAAATCAAGTCTGACGAATGAACCCTCTTTCTGAAGATCTAATAACACGTATAAAGGTTTGACCTCACCTCCACCAGTAGGGGGGCATAGCGAGAACAGGTCTACTGGCACAGCCTTATCAATGCCAGGCGTGTGGGTGTGTGCACAACAGCCTCGACAATCAAGCCCTTGTGTCTTTCGCCACTTGAGAGCCCACGACACAGCTGACAGTCAGTCTCGGAGCAGGAATGTTCACCTGCCCAGGCCCCTCACATTAAAATAGCCGACCGGCTAAGTCAGCGTGCTGCTGTGGGGGCGGGGGGTGGGCAGCTGCTGCTATCTGGGACAGCAGGAGAACCAACGGGTCCATTCAGGAAGCGACCTCCATCGCACACGACGACAGAAAAACAGCTGCCATTTAACATGAGTCAGTGAGGATGGTGAAGGTGGTTATAATATATTTATATATATTTAGGTATATAAGAGTACAAAAAAAAACCATTGAGCCCCCTCACCCCTGAAAAGCTCATTTAAGTTCCTTGCCATGGATACGAGGAAGAAACACACATGGTGGGCTGGGATTTCGGCTCTTCTCATTAAAGTGCGATGATGAAATGTGTGGGAAGAAATCGCCGTATCAAATCTACAGTCAAACACGTGAGGAGATACAGGGAAAGACTTCCAGAGAAAAGATGTGAGCTTTGATTGCTTGCCTATTAAATTCATGTTCTGGGGGAAAAAAAACAGTAATAAAAGATTGTAGCATCAACAGAGCTACAAATATTATGTTTAACTTAATAAATTAAGCAAAAAAAAAAAAAAAAAAGGCAGCGGAGGACAGGCATGCACAACAGAGTTAATAAAAGAACACTTTATCGACTCGAGTGCTGTTTCAGGTCACGTCAAATTAAAGGGTCTGTTCCGTCCAGAGTGGTGGTGAAAAGTGATTAAAAAGGCCAGCGCTGCCGGTTCATCTCGTCATGCCAACCTGAGAAACAGATTTTAATAATTTCTTGCCATTTCAGCACAGTCTGGTTGGACTAGCCCTTTAAATTGAGCAATTTAGAAGAAATTTTTTAAAAAGAGCACTAAATAATGAACCATGTAAACGTGGATGTTGTACGAATTAGTAAAGGTATGAGATTTGTCTGAAAAACAAGCGGTCAAGATACACCACGTTAATATCCTTTACTTATATAAGATGCTATTCTCCAACACTTTTTGGGAAAACAAATACACCAGACAGTCTCTGAGTCCCACCATGTTATATATATTTTTCTTTTTTTATATATAAAAATGGCCTCTTAGGCTTTAATAATTCTGTAATACACATATAACTTCTATTTTTATGTATTAAAAATATGCTGGTTTGTTCAGTAATTCTGTCATAAAGTATGATCTGTTTTTTTTTTTTATAGTTTTTTCTTCTAAACATAATAAAAGGGAAGAAAAACATTCATCTATGCACTTTTTTGTCTTTTAAATAAAATACAAACAAAACAGGAGTGTGGTTTCATTGCATTGGCTCAGCTGTTCTCGTCCCATCTAGAGGGAGGAAAGGACTTTTTAATTCCAATGCAAGTCATTGGGATTTGGACCCGAGTTGGAAAAAACAGTGCTCAAACTGCTTCTACCCCATCATCAGTTAAGTAGGGATGCATCTACAGCAGTGGTCTCCAATGGTCCTGGAGATCCACCTTCCTCAGAAGGTTCAAGCCAACACCTGCTCTCCATCGAGAACTACTTCAGAAGTCCCTGAAGGGCTGCAGTGTTAAGTAAGGGGGCGTGGCAGCAAATTAGATGCAGGTTGGAACTAAACATGGCAGGAGAGAAGATCTCCAGGAGGTAACCACTGGTCTAGCTGCACTGGATGAGCTTCATGTTCTATTAGGCCAGTGTCACTCCACAGGCAAAAGTTCCGGTCATGTTTGGAGGCATATTCTCCAGTCTGGCCTTTTCATATCAGTGAGCCAATTGGTTGAATTTAATTTTCCAAGCTAAACAATCTTCAGCTTGACTTGTGAAGGTGGGCGCTTCAAAAGGTTCCTATGACTCGCCAGGTAGTGCCCATAAAAAAAAAATGAAAAAAAAAACAACTAAGAAAAAACTACAAACCTAGAGCTGTCAATCGTAGCAAATAGTCTGAAAGCATGACGACATTGTTAAAATCTCCCAGCACACACTGACAGACCATTATGGTCTTGGCCACAATCAAGACCCCGTTTACACCTGCTTTCATCATGTGATCTGTATCTAGATCAGATCTGATTTTACTCCGCATGTGCGTACACTCAGAAATCAAGTGTCTTTGCTCAGACTGAAACCTGATTGCTATGCAAATGAGCTCATACATCGGGGCTCCTAGCTTTTCTGCTCTATTATAGAAAAGGACTGTTTTGCAGCGATAAAACTTCTAGACAAGAGTTTAGAATAATATACTGCATCATCACTGTCATGACCTGCATGTGTTAAACACTGGAGCCGCTTGTCCAGAGTCACTATAGAATTAAACTGAAGCAATGCAGTGCTGCATCAAGTACTGAAGAGCGATTTCTCCCATAAGCAGAACAGTGGGGGCACAGTGACAGCAGTGAGGGGAGCTTTGGGTGGTGGGTGTGTCCACTCTGCTATAACATGTGCCTGGATAAACCTAAGAACGTCCTAACAGGGTTTGAGTGATTAACATTCAGATCTGTTAACACCTATTCAGATACAATTTGGATCCTCAACATGCATGAAATGACTGGGGGTAAATGGGGTCTGCATTGCGGCCTCCTTTAGGACTACAAAGACCATCAGGCTACCTTTTTTAGGGCTGTAACCCTACTGACCTGCCTACTTCTGAGATTCAGTAGCATTAGTGTTTGCCATTACAAAAAAAAAAAAAAAACAAAAACAACAGGAAAAGGAAAAAAAAGTTGATCTACCACTACAAGACAGTCAATCCTGCTGGTTTAGGTCAAGGGCAGCCTCACCTTCTACACCATGGCTTTAGACGGGTTTCTCTCCAAAATCAAACAAAAAATAAACAGAACATTACCCCACTCCTCATCACACAAACTTCACAGATCTCGTTATCTAAGATTCTGTCAAAGGAACATCACGCAACAATATTTCTTTTCTTTGTAATTTAAGAATATGCTATTGTTTAAGTCCATCATGCACTTTTCTGCAGAACCCTCCAGGAGCAGGAGCCCGTCCGGCCTCGGTGGCTGGGTCGGTCGAGTTGGGTCCAGTCTGACCTGGTCCGGTTGGGTCGGATCCGGTCCTTTCAGTGAGTCGGTCAATCGTCATCCACGTCCTCACCCTCAGACTCCTCTCTCCTCTCATACACCTTGTCCCTCTGTCTCTCCTGGATCTCCTTCATCTCCTCGGCGTAGCGGCAGAAGGCCCCTCCGAACTTGCTCCAGGCCTTGAAGGGGATGGTGATGGAGTTCCTGTAGCTGGGCTTGACCTCGGACACCCGAAGGAACACGCCGTACTTGTTGGCCCCCACGTCGAAGAAGAAGCGCTTGGAGTCCACCGTGATAGACGTGCCTTCGGGCAACTCTCCGTAGCCACCTCCGCCGGAGCCCGAGCCCCCGCCGCCGCTCAGCTCCTCGTCCTCCCCGCCGTAGTCGTCGATCAGCTTGGCCAGCGCGTCGCGGAACTCGATCAGGCCCTGCGCGGGCAGCGCGATGGTCTGTCCGGCCTGCAGGCCGCCCCCGGGCCCCGCCACGCCGAAGCCGGGGCCTCGATTGACGGTCTGCCGGATCCTAAGGAACCTTCCGCGTTGGTTCTCCTTCAGGTCGAGGTAGTACTTGCGGTTCTCCCGCACGAGGAACTCGCTTTTCAGGGCCCGGCGCGGCCCGCTGTCATCTCCGGCCGACTGCGCGATCTGCTCGGGGCTGCTGGGGCCCAGCTGCGCATAATGCTCGATGAAGTCTCCGAGGTAGTCTCGGAACTCGGCCGCCACGGACATGGAGAGGGTCAGGCGGCTCTTGGAGCCCCCTGCGCCCACCTCCGCAATCTTAATGAACCGGCCCTTCGAGTTCTGCTTCACGTCCAGGTAGAAGCGCTTGTTCTGGATGTCGAGGCGCTTGGAGGCCAGCTCCTGGGTCTCCTGCTCCCGCTGGAAGTGCTGAAAACCTCCACCACCGCCTCCTCCACCTCCCCCGCGCTCGCTCCCGCTGTCCCCATCCGCCATCTTCACCGCCACCGGCCGACTCCTCCGAGCTCCCGGACTCGCACACGCGCAACCGAGCCCTCCTCTCATTGGACCGTGTTCATGTCACTCACCACCATTGAGGCGTATCAGCGCGCTCCTATTGGCCACCAGTTCTTCTGACTCCCGGTCAACACAAACGCCGTTCCAGGACCTGCAGGAGGACCAGCCCCTCCCTCACATCTCAACTGCGCCGTGCAGGCAAAAACTGATCTCAGAACAGTTAAATGACGTAGAATTCTCACGACCCGGGCTCAACTATAATGAAAAAAGAAACAGTATTTAATATATATACGGCACACATAATAATGTATATATATATTATTAAAAACCTATTAATTGATTCTATGATATCCGGATGATATTATAAACCAGCCCAAAATAAAAAAATAAAGCATGAACATAATACTGAAAATGAGATTTACGTCAAGTGTGTGTGTGGCGCAAGTGTCATTAACCCTCTACGGCATGGTGTTGCCTTCAGGCAACAAACCATTATTTTCCCCCATACACTGCCCCTTCATTTTTGCAAAATAAAACATCACATTAAAAGTCTGATGATAAGTCTGGGACCAAAGAAATATGAGGTGGGTGAAGGTTTGACCTTTTATCTTGGGGTGGAACAGCACACACTGCTAGTAGAAGATAAGATACATTTCACTTTTTAACATGTTGAAATCTGTCTATCTATCTGTCAAGCTATCTTTCTATCTATATATCTATACAGATATATTTACATATGTGTTTGTTTTATATA
>JBBPDE010000034.1:9688820-9707366 GCA_037974605.1 Nannopetersius ansorgii | reverse complement strand
CCCTATCAGTCATGGATCAGCCTTCCCCAAAGCCCATATTGAAGTAGTGTGGATCATCTGGACAGAGAATGGAATAAGACAGCCGACGCCCAAAGAAGAGCGTTGAAACATCCTCCAAGAACTGTTCCTGAAGACAAAAGCTTGTCTAATAGAGTACAGAGTGTGAACGGTGGTCATAACAGAACTCAGAACAAAAAGCTGTTTAGAATCAAACAAACTCCTTTTTTGATTCAAGACTTCTATACAGTACTGTGTGTGCATTTGTGTATATATATATATATATATATATACACACATACTGTATATATCACCAACTAACTTAAAATTATCAGAGAAATCAATTATCCAAAGTCTAGAAAGTGTCAGAATTGTACAGGGTGTTTTACAGTTCGGAGGTTAGTTTGATTAATTATCAAAAATAGTCACTAGATTAGTGAAATTAGTGAGATTTTTTTAAGTGTTTTTGTTTGGGAAAAGCACTGTTGAGTTATTTTTGTACCGATATGAGTAAGAGGTATTATGTGTGTATTATATATACACGAGACAATAGTAGGATAATGATACAGTATCAGTTTTCCAGAACAGATTAGTCCATGCTGGGACAGGTGGTCAAACAAAAATAAATCATAACAGTAGCTAAAAAAAGAGGTAGTGATTGTCTGTTCAGTCTCTGGAGGATGGTGCACACACACACACACACACACACACACACACACACACACACACACACCCCCACAGCCAGTTCTGCTGCTCCCCTACCTTTACGAACTGCAGGTCCGTGAGGGCGCGCACGTTGAAGTCGGGGATGTACTGTGGAGCGGGGGTGTTGTTGAGCTGCGAGTTGCTGCCGCCGATGGACAGCGAGTCGACCCTCTCAGTGCAGCTCAGCGAGGCCGAGCGGTTCAGCCCACTCAGGTGCGACGGCGAGCGGAACTCTGCAACACATAGAAAAAAACATGAGCGCATGCAGGGACAAAACACACAAACACACACATACACACACACACACACACACACACACACACACACACACACGCACACACGCACACACTCTCTCAAAGTCTAAAGGTTTAGAACTGCACACAGCAACAAAAAATGCACACCACACAGATTCACTCTTGTTTGGGTACAGTTATCGTGCTCACAAACACACACACACACACACACACCTGTATGAGAGAATGCAGGTAAAAACTGAACAGGGAGTGAAATGAGCTGCATCCACACATCCATCTCACACAAATGTGATGTAATACTTACTCCACACGTGAAGAAAAACACTAAAAGCAACACCACCAACAACAGGGATCAACCGGACACACTGATGAACAGGAACTGATGAAAAGGACGGGGTTTCGTCATGAGAAAGGCAAATCAGAGGCATCCTCACAACCAGGTTTAGCCTAACTACCTACATTATCTGTGTTATTAAAAGGGAATTCCCCCCGAATAATTAAACCACTGAAATGTAAACAGTCGTTCAAAGTTCTTGATGTGAAAGCGTTCTACCCAAGCGTTCTCCATCCCTCCTACTGCAGATCTTTATCTCCAAATCTTTCCCCCTTATTAACACTTCTGAAGCAGAGCAGGTGTTAGATTATAGACCAGGACCAGAGTTAGAGAGCAATGCTGTAGAGAAACCTGCCAGTCAGAAGCGTTCACAGTGGTGATAAATGGAACCAGAGGTCTGAAGTGCCTGAAAAAGTCCCTCATAGGAAATTATTGCAAGGTTATGAATATGCTGACTGACCAGTAACATCATTTGATGGCTCTATATGGCTATCCACATTCATGTGTCTACACAATCTCCCAGTGGGTATGACACATTGCAGTGGGTGGAGTCTAAAAGAGGATACGAGAAAAGAAACCCCTCCCACCACTGTCACTAAAATGGCACTTATACAAATGACTATAAATATAACCAAGGGCATAATCAACATTACATACGAACCTCAGGGGACTGTTGGTTCTACTTGTTTAGGATCATAACAGATGTATTTATATCACTCCTGGTTCCCCTCACATCCACTGTAGAGTCTGTGTTTCTTTACAATAACCAATTTTAAATACGACCACCCTGAACGGCTTTGATTACATCTCAACAATTAAATTATGCAGATATTTTAGGAAAAAAGTGTGGAATTCCCCTTTAAAAGAGCTGCAAGGCTGTGACACTAGTAAATGTGCATTAGAACATTAGTGACACGATGATGTATTCATGTCCACTACATACAGATCGACATATTAGTTCACTGGCTCCCCCTACAGGTGATGTTAGTAACTGCCTTCACCTGAACAACCACGTTGGTGGCAGGTCTGACTTACAAACACAAACAGATCAGTGCCGATTGAAGCGATGGGAACAGTAACAGCACAGACAGAAACACAAACTGTTTTTACAGCCACTGAATTAAAAAGGGCAGGATTTAGTGAATATGTTTTTTGTGTGGTAGTGGGCCCTATGACCGTGCTACTGCATCTCTGCTTGTCGCGAAGGTCCATGGTTATGGGAAAAGTGCTCCTGGCCCTTGACTATGATGAGGCTATTGGGGAGCTAAAGAGAATACCCAGAATTCAGGAAAGGCCTCACTGATTTGACACCAAGCATCAGGACTGATGGACGGATGAAAAATCAGCCACACGTGGTCCGGTGCAGCGCAGGGGGGAGGGAGGCTGAGTGAGGCCGAGTGAGGTCGGGGGAGAAGAAGAGAGAGGAGCAGAACTCCAGATTGCAATTCAGTCCACTCAGAGAATCAATGCCAGAGTCCACAGGTTCAGCAAGTCGCCGTTTCTTTCTTTTTGCGCTCACCATCCTCTCCTAAGTGACGTCCAGCCATGTCTGCACCACAATCACCCACCCGACCCACACAGGCTCCTTCACAGGTTATTTTCCATAGAAACTGTAACTCCAGTTAATTCATTCAGAGAAACAGGTACAAAGATGGACAAGCTTTAAAGCAGTGGCCCCAAACCCCAAACCCATGTGGTACTGGTCCGCGGGCTGTACAGAAAAAAAAACCTGGATGTCACCCATGTTCTGTTGTTGTCGGCTCATTGTTATGAAAATGCTGTTAATAAAGCTGAGAGGACACACTGGATTTACGTTTATTATATTTTTATGCATATCATTGATTTGTATAAATACGTATATTTATCTGCCGCTCCTTAAAGGCCGGGCCGTGAACATAGTTTCTGATACTAAACCTGTCCGTGATGAAATAAAGGTTGGGGTCCGCTGCTCTAAAGGACACTAGAAGCCGTTCAAAATATATAGATCTAGTGGGTCACTAACTTCTGTGAATGTGAAACAGGTGTTAGAATAGATTAGATGTAATTTTGCTAAAACCTTTACAGAAAAGCAACAGTGATGCCTTATGTGGAAAGTTCTTTAATTAACAATCAACTAATTATACATTAACTACTGTAGCTTCCAAACCTTCACTAGTGTGACCAGTCAAACGCTCACATTAAATGAATATATTAACACGCGCACTTTACATTAAGACGCTTTGACAAAAACTGTGCTCTGACTTTATAGAGGTTGAGTGGAATATTTGCAAGCTTGTCCAACTTCACAACAGTTCCTTAGAAAGAGTGTTTCTGAGGGGCCGCGCATGGACAGGTGGGTGAGGACAAATAAGCAGACACTGGACATGAACGCTGTTAAAATGTAACTACTGTTCCACCCCCCTCCTCCCAAGGTCAGACTTGCTGGACTAGGGCTCGTGAGAAGATGAACTGGGAAAAGGTGATTGTAATTTTTTTTGTCAGTTTATGCAAATTTTAAGTCCCTTCTAAGTCCCCACCCAATCCCACCCCCCTGATTAACACGTTAGTGCCCCTCCTCCCACTGGGTTAGCCCCCAACATGCAGGGATTTACCTGGGAAGCGAGAGAACAGAGAAAACCTCTTAAGAGAAAGGCGCCGCGGCCGGGGCGACACCACGGAGGGGGAGAGAGGGGGTGTGACAGCTGGGGTGGGGGAGCGATAGTCAGAGCAGAGGAGAAGGAAGGGGGGGGGAGAGACAGACAGGCTCTTTAAACAGTTCACAGTTGGTCCAAAAACAAATCTCTGGACAGGTGTCCCTTGTGTCCTGTGTTAATGTCAGACCAGATCGCACACATCAATTCATTTTTTCATCGACACGTTTGATTGGACGATCCTTTTGTTTACTGCGAGTTCCGCTCACTTTTGTCCCAGTCAGTGACACAGTATATCCTCTATTGATTAGAGGTGTAAAATGTATCAAAATACTGCGATATTACAATACAGCAATATGTCAATATGCATCATTCATATATTATATATATATATTTATAGTTTAGTCTGATGTCAAACAGTAGGGTCACAATCACATGCCTGTTATTTATGCTAAAACTAAACCACCCACAACAGATTGAAAATCATTTGTATCTTACTTTACATATAATACTGTGCACCTCTCATTTCTTCATATTTTGCTTCCAGAAATCCAGACTGTTTTTAATGTGGTCTTGAGGAACAGTTCTCCAGGCTTCCTGAAGGACTTTCAAAGACTCTCATTTTCAGTCCAGTCCCTGAACCTGACCAGTTTCAGAGGAATGGTTTTTGTTTGTTAAGCCACACAGTGACCTACGTATGAATCATTCAAGCAGAACAAAGAATATCTAACTGAAGTCCTGAACCAGTGAAGAAACAGGAGCATATGATTCCAGATGATCAGGTGGTGATCAGTATACTGGTGGTGCTGAAGGCTGAGTGGTTGGAATTCCTTTAGGCACTTTGCAGCTTGTTGCAGTAAAACATTTGTTCACATTTCTTTCATTAAAAGTAATCAATATGCCAAGTAATAGACAGTTTGACTGGTAGAAAGAAGTATTTCTACACCAACAATGTAATTCAAAGCAAAATATAAAGAAATGAGGGGTGACTTAAGGATTTTGCACAGTGTTGTATATAAAAATTTTAAATATGCATAAACTAATCATTGGAAATGTACAAATGGTCCTTTTTTGGTTTCCAGTTTTTGTTAACTGAGTGACTGCAGCAGAACTGCAGACAAAATGCAGAGAAGAGACTCAAACCGAACTTGACAAATCTTGACAAAAAGCGGATCATGACAAATCTGTACCATTTTTTAAAGTCAAGACAGTCAGTTAAAGTACAAATCAAATTAATTTTTAAATAAATGACACTCTGAAAAGAGATACTGATACTGAAACTCGAAATTATATTTATAAACGAGAAGGGGGGAAAAAGTGTGGAGCTAAATAATCATCTGAATCCTGGAGAAATCATAAAAATAGAACATTAGTGGCATTTAGCGTTGGGTTTTACACGTCAAAACACACGTGAGCACACAGGCGGACAGATGCTCGGCACACGAAATGGTGAAGAGCGACGCAGACTGAAACGCAGCTGGAAATGCAACATGTAAGACATGCGACATACACATCAGTGCACACGCAGTACTGTATCCAGCCACTAGATGTCGACAATAAAGGTCCTACATCCCTGACCTGCACCTTGTTTGGATTTCTCGCATTTGTTATGTAACATGATATTCACACATATAAACATGAGCACATTTTCAAAGGCAAATGACAGAGGAAAAATACTCTGAATACAATTTATCATTAATCATCTGTCACAAATATATATATACAATGCACAGTGAGCTGTCCACACACTCAGGTTAAATCTCACCCTTACCTTATTCTGTTTTTCTTATTTGCACTGTTTTGTTTTACAGTGTTTTATGTCTGTTTGCACTACATGTACACTGTGGAACCTGAGTTTCAGGCATTTCGTCTCTCTGTATGTTTGAGATGACAAAATTCACTTTGACAAAACCAGGAGGTTTAGTGAAATTATGCTGACTTCACATTTCCTGCACAAGAGCTCCGAGCCATACAGTCACGCCTCTTGCAATAATTACGTTTCTTTCTTACTGATAGTGATTATTAAAGCTTTAAGAAAATGTAAATAATCAAAATACATTAAAAAGTATTCAAACCTACATAGCTTAATAACAGTCAAGACTGTGTACTGGGCTCAGGCCGACTGAAGACATGGATTATTACACCTATCGCTGCTAAGGCAGATGATTTAAAGAAATTGCTTAAATTAAACTGATTGAACTTATGCCAGATCAGCCGAGACATTTTATAACTGGGTAATTACAGGTTAATAGTCACTTTTCTGTGAACACACAACCTGCTCAAACTGTATCCAGCTCTTCATTAGGGTGTACGTGGTTCAGGACACAGTATGACTTACTATGTCCTAAACCATGTTAACATGTCAACAAGTCTGATCAATCATAATGAAGCTCAGGTCAGTTTTATAGCTCACAGTAAGTCATACTGTGTCTTAACCACATCCACAAGCCTGATCCACCTAATAAAGAGCTGGATGTGGTTTAAGGGTCCAGAAATGTTCTTTTAAGCAAAAGCATTTCTTAATTGGCCGATTTAATCTGGCATCTGTAGAGAACTGTGTAAAGGACAACATTTTCAACGAAGTGTCAGAAATTCATTAAAATCATGCGTAAACGATCTGGGCTGCCCATGTCCTGCATCTACCCCGATCCTGTCTGGTTTCTGAACATTCTGAACAGTTATTTTACAATAAATATGACAGTTCTGGGCCACAGTAGCAGTATTCTGATGGCGTACAATAAACAGTAAGATTTGTATAGGTTAACATTTTAATAACAAGCAATTTATTGTAAAAGTGTGTTTTGACCAAATTATATCATACAAAGAACCCAGTCTGCTTAACAAGTTGGAAAGCGAACAATAACGTAAATTCTTATTTGTTTTTTCTGGTTTAAAGAGGCTTGTTTTGCCTGTCTGACTGAAATGGGTTACTGGACAACGGAGGCGCGGATCTCCCCAAAGAAGCTCCTCAGTTTGTAGGTTAATAGAAGCTTCTCAGGCGAAATCTGTGGCATCGTTCTCCTGAACACGCTCAGACAGGCCCGCCAGGCTGCCCTCGTCAATCGGCCTGGGGGAGCGACCAGCACTCTGCTCGAGCCAATCAGAACTTCCACATCCATCTGATTCATTAGTCATTAGACAAGTCAAAACAACACAAAAACCACAGTCTCTGTCTCTGTGGAAAACTGATTAAAACGATGTCCCTCTTAAAACTTACCCAAGGACGGAGCGGTCAGTGCCATCACCCCATAGTAGGAGAACGGGCCTGTCTCGAACTTCATGTTCTCATTTCCTGCCTCCACCTCCACTCGGCCCTGAGTGACAGGAGAAAGCGAGTAAACAACAGTGTTTACGGCTCTTAAGTAATCTCTAAATGAAACTGAAACATTAGAACACCTGGGAGCCAAAAGCCCCCTTAAATTGCACATTGTGTAATTTAAACATGTCCCAAAAAACCCCCCCAAAACAACCGCAACAAAGAAAAGAGGCAAACAAGCATCTAAAATGTCTAGAGAGTCACCAGTCTGATTTACCAATTCGGTTTTAGGTGGAGATAAGGTCAGGGCTGAAATCTGGAGTCTCCTGTAGACTGTATTGCTATCGGTGTTAATACAGTACACATATATATACACATATATACACACACACACAGATACATATAAATATCTCCTTATTTCTCCAAAAATCACAAAAAAATAAACTGCTGAACCTTCTCAGGTCTTTATTTTCTGCACCAAATTATGGAGAGTTGGATCAAGCATCAGCATCAATATCCGTATCAGTACTGATATCATGACTGAGTTCAGTATCAGTAAGGATATCGGTTAGTAAGGAAATCTGTACTGATATCAGGATCAGTAAAGCCTACTGTACCACCCATAGCTGCAGGCTGTCATTCCAGTCAAACCTGCAGCTCCACCAACCCTTTGTGGACCAGACTGAAGACCCCTGGGCTCCACAGATTTAACAATATCACCATCACTTTGATATTCTCAAGAATCCTCCAGAATCCAGGCATCTTGTCACTAGATTTGTACATTTGTTTGATGATTGTGTTGTAACCTCCACTGTGAAAATTGCTGAGGCCTGGGGAGAGGAGTTAGGCATGGAATTAATTTTCAAGCCACCAATAAATTTACTGCTACCCAGACTTTTCAATGCTTTAAGGCCTTAAAAAACGTAAAACATTTTTAAGACTTTAATACTTTTCAAGGATCCGTGGAGATCTCACTTATTCCGAAAGGTCTGACGAACTCTTCGATTCTTTACATTTACGGCATTTAGCAGACGCTTTTATCCAAAGCGACTTCCATTCCCTACCTCCTCTCCATGGAGCAACTTGGGGTTAAGGGTCTTGCTCAGGGACCCAGTGGTGGTGCTGAAGGTAGGATTCGAACCCATGACCTTTTGGTCCGGAGGCAAGTATCCTACCCACTGAGCTACCGGCATCTCACTGAATTACTCTATCTACTCACAACACTCCTCTGGAAACATATCTGTTCTGTCAGTGCTGCACCCCCTGGTCCTGGTGTCCTGTACCTGTGATGCTGCTGTTTGTCTGATTTATGTTCTGTCTGTGACTCCTCTCTGGTTCTCACACTGTCCTGAGGCTTGAATGTTTCCTCGTATAAGTAAGTAGCTTTGGATAAAAGTGTCTGTCAAATGAATGTAACGTAATGTTACTGTTTGATTAATGCCATCTTCTTGTTTTATGTTTGATCAACCTGTTAAGTGACCTTGGGTTTAGGAAAGCCACTATATGCATAGAAATTATTATTAAAAATCTTGACTGTTAGCCTCTACTGTGTTGAGCTCGCAGCACCTCCTGAACTGTGTGTTTAAAGGTGTGGAGGGAGGCGTGCAGGAGGGTATGGTCCGATAAGGGAGGAATGCACAAATACAATCAGCACATTCACTCCAAAACAGGAGCGGTGTTATATCTATTAATGCTGGGCATTGCTAAACATATGTTATATTCAAAATTCAATTATTTATTCAAAAGTAGTGTATTTAGCAATTTTTTTAAAAAGTCCTGCTATATGAACAAAAGCGCAATAACATTTGGTTTGCAAACACAAATAAGGAGCTTTTTAACAGCGGTGTCCCTTTAACGCAGTTACACAGCTGCAGTTAAATGTTAATGTATTCAAATCACATATAAAAACAAAGCTATTTGCCACTTCAGGAAATTCACGTTTTATCTCATTTGTTATAGAAAAACAAGGCACTCTCAGAGTCCAGAACATGAGCGCCGGAACCATTTTGGCATTATAACCATTATAATCTACGCCCCAAAAAACACGAACAGCATATTGGTCCAGAGCCACAATCAGAACAGTATATCAGGCAAGTTCCGAGCGATAGCAAGCTCACGTTTATAAATCAGTTTCCTTTTTTTCCTCTGAACTGGTACCAGCAGAAACAGTCAGTATTTTTCTTTTTCAGGGAGCAGCAGAAGCAGTCAGTATGTTCAGCAGTGAGTGCCCCGTTAAAGTGAGGTGAAGCGGTCACAGAAAAATAAGTAATTCTTAAAAAAAAATGCATTAACCCACGATAAATAATTGTCGGTGTTGGATTAAATTATGCGTTTGGATCTAAGCCATTTTTCACCTTCATATTAAACGACTTCCTTATTTAACAAACCATGTAAACACAAAACGAACATCTTGTTTTCAGCGTCTGAACACATTCAGTTTGACTCAAAGCTGTTTTATTATCTGCTCGTACATTTTTGTTGCTTTATTGGTTTTGCTTGTTTTGGATGATACTGAGGACACTGTAATACGCACGACCTGGTTCGTATCTGGGTCACAGCAGTTGTTTGGCCGTGGGTTTAGATCCCAGTGGCACCACTGAGGTACCGTCCCCACACACTACTCCTCAGGCGCAGTATTTCTGCCTACTGCCACCTACCGTTCTGATTGTGTTCAGTTTTTAATGAAGATCATGAACAGCACAAAATTAATCTCTGTATGGAACCCATACAGGGTTCCTGAATGGGTTCCATACAGAGATGAATTTTGTGCTGTTCATGATCTTCATTAAAAACTAAACACAATCAGAACGGTAGGAGTGTGAGAACCACTGACAGGTCACATGATATGGGGGTGGCAACATATTTTTACAAGAAATCAGATATTTTGCCACAAAAACAACCACCAATAAAAATCATTCAGCAATTATCAGCTCCAACATGGTCTGTTGAGTTCCAGTCGCCATTATTAGAAGTGCAAAATGAAACTCAAAACAGAAACCACACCGGTGTTTTGGAGTAACTCTGTTCTTCTTCAGTTACTTTTACTGAAATTACTGTGACGTGGGAAGGAGAGACATCGGAGGAGATGCTGTGGACCAGCCGGACATGCACAGGAGGAAATGTGAAACTCAAACCAGAGCAGTACGGTTCTGGTGATCTGCGTCAGACATGTAGATACATTTCTGGGAGACGCTACGTATCAGGTAATGACATACCCACAGCTTAGATCGCACACAAGTATAAAGTGTTATAGGCTAAACTGCTGAAGGATGACGGTGCATGTGTGTAAACTGGCTTCTGTTATATCATAAAACAATGAACTCAGAATTAGGGAGATCATGACTTTTAAAAATTCATACAGCTTTCCCTGCTGTATTGATTTAGGTCACTGTTAACTAATTCCCACTGTTAGGAGGGGGGTGGCTGGTTAGGATCTTCAAACAATAGTCAAATAGTTCTTCTATCGAATAGGGACTAAGGATTGAGAACAGAGGAGTAGATGCTACCATTTTAACTTGCATACAACACCAAAGAACTGCATGGCAAAAAAAAAAGTGAGGACACTATCAATAGTCAACTCATGTTTCAGTTTGACAGACAGTTCAGGGTTTGTGGTTCAATTCGCGCATGATAATTTCAAGACAATTTAATATTCTCACAATTCTTAGAATGAAATCTGAGTGAAGAAAAATTGACTGTTCAATGTAGTAGTGACACTAGAGCTGTGAAAACTAATCCATAATTGATCAGAATGAGGGGTGTAGCGATACAGGTAGATACAGGTGTGTAGGGAGGAGGGGGGTGGCGTGAATGTGCTGGACTGGACTGTTGATCGGTGCTGGATTATCACTAGAAACACTGCAGACACATCAAATGTCATAATAAATAGAAAGTATTTTCTCATTATCGCATAATGATGTGATGACATTTCGATACATTGTTACAACCATCTTCTGCGTTTTCGGGTTTAGGGTTTAACTGGGGTTTAGGGTTTAACTCATCACTGAAACCATCAAGCTCCTACACAAAACAAAACTCGCAGAAGTGCAGATCAGCCTGGATTTGATGTCTCCGGGACAAACCTTGAATAAAGGATATTTAGAAATAAACACAGATTTGGTGATCCTGGTATTTTCCTGTTGGTGTCTTTGATCTCTCTGATCAGAGGCTGAATGCAGGCCTTCAAGCTTTTGAAACCCAAAGCCTCTGACTGCATCCACGCCGAGGTGTTACTGCTCAATAATGCAGCACACCAAAAACAAAGTTCTCTGCATCAAACACACACACGTACACACGTACACGTACACGTACACACACACACACACACACACACACACTCTATTGGACTCCACTTCCTATGGCTTTGCCAGAATGGATCCACCTGCAAGCCAGATGAGCCAAACCGCGCAAAAAGCATGAGAGCAGCAATTTCAGAATCAGAAAACCAGACCACAGCATGAATACTGCATACATACACACACCCGCACATGCACACACACACACCGAACCACATAAACATACATACCACCGCGCACACACACAAGTTCCAGTGTCTCAGTGCTCATATTTGCCCCTCTCCTGCCCCACAAATGTGTCAACCTTACCCCTCCCGAGAACAAACAGAAACTAGATCTGAGGAGCTCTGTTTGCACCACGCTCAGATACCGACACCGTCGAGGCTCCGCTGTCCCTGCTGGGGCGTCCTTAACACACAGCAAGGAACGTCCACGTGTTTCTGGAGAAACACTGAAAAAAAGCATAATGTGTTTATATGAACATACTGTGTTCTTATAAACTAAATATTTCAACGATAATCGTCGACAGAATTAAATCTGAATGAAGAAAAGAAAAAAAAGCTCTGGGACAGTTTACTAATGAGACTAGAGCTGGACCGCTGTGCATGTGTGTGTGTGAGAGCATACCATCACACCCCGATGACTATGTTCACATTCATTTTATTCTTTGCTCAGGAACTCAGGGCACGCTGTATTCTGTATTCTTTTTCCATTTTCTTCACACTTATTCATGCCTCAACCTTTCTTTATACATATTTTTGTCCTGAACTGCACAAGGTCATGCTATGCCCTGTGCGTCATAAATTAGCAGCTGCTTGCAAACAAGCCGGAGGAGCTTTTTGGGATTAAGTTAGACAGACATACGGTCCAGAGCGCGGGTGACGTAACGCATGGCTGCAGGAGGTCTCCAGGAGGAGCCACGTCTGGCCTGGTGCATCCTGAGATCACACGACGTAACGCTGCACTGAAAGAGGTAATCCTGACCATTGATCATCAGCACTGCGCATGCAGGACCCGGCCGGGCTCATCCCGCAGGGTCAACAAGCCAAGAGCTGCAGAGCGCAGAGAAAATCCAAGATCTGATTGGCTGATCCCCGGCTTGGATCACATGGAGCATCTGCTGCATCAGGAGGCAAGAGGACCAGCCCTCACTCTTCCTCCAGCAGATCTGACTCAGTAAGCCATTACTCACTCAGGCAGCATTGAGATTGAAGCAATACGGCACAAGAAAGGCTTTGTTCATTAACGGGTTTGTTTATGAGCTCCCTACTACTAAAATAGAGCCACTAGAAGTATGAAGAATTGATTTATTGTTTGTGTGTGTGGGGAGGGGGGGATTAATGCTATGCTGCACTGACTGAAAGGCAGTGAGGCAGGCTCCCTCTCTCTCGCTCGCTTATGTAAGAGGGATCAATTAGTGAAGGGCAGGCCTGGCGTATACAGCTGGGCCTCCACCCGCTCATCCCACAATAAGGTCACACAGACGCACCACCCCTCAGTCTGCAACACAACACCGACTCCAGCCACGAGGCAGAAACAGCACTGAAGGGCACCCATGAGCCGTCACTAACACAAACAAGCCAAGCGGATGACTTGTCCACAAAAACGGGCGCGTGCACACACACACAGCTTTCATGCTTTTCATGTGGACTGCTCAGTTCAGGGTTCACCATAAAAAAGCTCTAGATATGGCAGCCCAATTACTGACTAGGTCATTTAAATGTTTTGTTCCAGCTCTGAAATGGTTTGAACCACCATAACAAAACTTAAAATAATGAAGATACTGTAATACTGCTAGCACCCCTACTGAACTCTAGTGGTGTTTCGGCTCTGGGCTAATGGCATCTGGACAATATTTTGCAGTTCTACTGTAAACACAGACGTCCAAACACACTCCATATTCGTTCTGAAACGTGTAAAACACATTCACATGTACATATCATTTCCAAAGTGAGGTAAGGAGTCAGACAGAGATCCACTTGTCAGACATGTTTTCTTCTGGTTCCTAGAACTACCCAGACATTCTGGACTAGAAGGCCTAAAGGCTTCCTTCTGTTAATAATGATGGTAGTAAACAATCCTTCCAGCAATAAATGGAGCTCATTTACAGGAGGGTGTTGTTGATCTTTGAACGAGGACATGAGCTCTCACTGTATATTTTAGTTTGTGATTATATAAGAGTGTTTGTTGCAAACGGCTCCACCACATACAGTCAGGTCCATAAATATTTGGACATCGACGCAGTTCTAACCGTTTTGGCTCTATACACCACCACAATGGATTTGAAATGAAACAAACAAGATGTGCTTAAACAGACGTTCAGCTTTAGTTTGAGGGTATTTACAAATCAGGTCAACGGTGTAGGAATTACGACAGTGTGTATATGTGCCTCCCACTTTTAAGGGACCAAAAGTAATGGGACAAACAAAAAATCATAAATCTAGCTTTTTACTTTTAAATACTTGGTTGCAAATCCTTTACAGTCAACTATAGCCTGAAGTCTGGAATGTGTAGACATCACCAGACGCTGGGTTACATCCCTGGTGATGCTCTGCCAGGCCTCTACTGCACCTGTCTTCAGTTCCTGCTTGTTCATGGGACAATTTCCCTTTTTGTCTTCAGTATGCTCAAACGGATTCAGGTCAGGCAATGGACTTGGCCATTGCATAACATTCCACTTCTCTTTGGTTGCTATTGCAGCATGCTTTGGGTCATTGTCCTTCTGCACTGTGAAGCGCCTTCGAATTAGTTCTGAAGCATTTGGTGAATATGAACAGATATTCTCCAAAACACTTCAGAATTCACCCTGCTGCTTTTGTCAACAGTCACATCATCAATAAACAGAATGGAACCCGTTTCATTGGCAGCCATAACATGCCCACGCCATGACACCACCACCACCATGCTTCACTGATGAGGTGGTAGGTTTTGGATCATGAGCAGTTCCTTTCCCTCTCCATACTCTTCTCTTCCCATCACTCTGGTACATGTTGATCTTTTGTCCCATCTGTCCATAGGATGTTGCACCAGAACTGTAAAGGCTTTTTAGATGTTTGGCAAGCTCTAATCTGGCCTTCCAGTTTTTGAGGCTCACCAATCCAATCCAACCCAACTTTATTTGTTAAGCACTTTTGTAAACACAAAGGACCAAAGTGCTGAACCCTCTGTATTCACTTTGGTGAAGTCTTCTCTTGATTATTGTCTTTAACACACATACACCTACCTCCTGGAGGGTTTTCTTGATCTGGCCAATTGTTGTGAAGGATTTATTCTTCACCAAGGAAAGAATCATCCACCACAGCTGTCTTTTGGTGTTGCTGAGCTCACCGGTGTGGTGATTTGGCCACACCTAATGTTTCTGCTATCTCTCTGACAGGTTTGTATTTGTTTTTCAGCCTCTCATTTTGAGAGCTGACAGCATCGGATTCCAAATGCAAATAGCACACTTGAAATGAACTCTAGACCTTTTATCTGCTCCTTGTAAATAAGATAATAAGGGAATAAGACACACCTGGCCATGGAACTTTTGGTCCTTAAATAAGAGGGGAAAAAATCCTACACTGTTCACCGGATTTGTATGTAAACACCCTCAAATTAAAGCCTGTTTGCATCATTTCAAAGATTACAATTGCGTCAGTGTCCCTTTATTCATGGACCTGACTGCAAATTGCTACGGAAACAATAATGCTAATGTCAGCACTATTTGATTTCCTGTGTTACGGTAGCATCAAGTTAACAAAAACATTGGTACGACATTTACGGTGCATTTTTACAGGGAATCCTTCATTCCAAAGCTTAACACTGAATATTAATAAAGAATTATGTCTGTCAATCAAACTTTAGAGCTATCTATACACAAACAAAAAAACAAAACTCTACTGTTCGGTTTAATGCGCAAGTTATACGGTAATAGACAGATTACAGCCTACAGTTAAACTGTTGCTTCAATTTATTTATGTATTTTTAACTTTTCAATCTTGGATATGGGTACACATCCCATTCCTGTTAACAGATTAACTGACAACTGAGTAATAAATCTGATACCACCCTGTGGGAATAACCAGCAAAACGATACCATGATCGATGTGTAGAGATGGGTTTGGTTAAGACTGAACTGATACTGATGCTGCTTATTGACATCAATACCACATTGTTCTTGATCGTATTCTCCATAATTTGGGGCAGAAAATGAAGAAGTTGCACGGAAAGTCGTGAGAAGATTCAGCAGTTCCACCAGTTTAGTACCAGTTTTCCCATTCACATCCCTAGTGGAACTATGTGGAATTTGTTTTGGTGAAGCTCAAGTAATAATTCAAATGAGTGTCTTCTGCGTCCATGTGTGTCTTCTGCACCACAGATCAGCTTACCTGTAAGATGAGGATGAAGTGGTCCACAGGTCTGCCCCGCTGGTACAGGTAGTGCTGCTGAGAGTGCCGGTCATTCTCGTTAAACTTGATCTCCTGGATGACGTCCGGATGCTTGAGGATTCGCAGTAAGACCTTGTCTGAGATTTGGACTGGATAGAAGAGACTCACCTCTGAGGAGAAACAAAAACACTCAGTCCAGTGACTGAATGAGACACCGATGCCTCAAAAACAAGGAGGCTCAAAGCCATACACTCACCAGTGGCCAGGAAGCGATGTGCGGCTAAAAGCAGCTGGGGAGAGATCTTCACCTTGGATTCGCTCTCCTGTTTGAAAGCTGAAAAGTCACGCTTGTTCTTGTTGGGGTCGACTTTCTTCCGGTTGCGGTTGTCAGCTGGGGAAACAGAGCAGGGAAACCAGGGTCACCTTCCTTCATGTTCTGATAAACTACAAACACACTACTGAACTACTGACAGTTAAAAACGGATTCTGCAATTATTATTAGTTCAACTGCCTCAGATATGATACTTTTACTTCAACAACATTAACATTATTGCCATTATTATATATTTTAATGTAAATAATATGGTGATATAATTATGATGTACAAATATATGATCTTAATAGTAATAATATATTATATGATTTATTTGAATTATTGTAGATGAAATGGTGCGGAGATGGTTTCTTTTTTTTAGGTAATTTTGTAATGTGTGACTAGAGGGTGGGATTAAATAAGCACAGGCTTCTTCCCACTCCTTTTGGGCTTTTTTGTTTATTTTTCATATTTTTAATATCTTTATCTGTTCTAATTATGTTTATTGTTTTTCGTCTTATGTTCAAATAAAAATGTCATTCAATCATTCAGCAAGATTTATTACAGTACTAATGTGTGTGGAAGTTTTCCAAAAACTTTATAATGGTAAATAGCAACTATGACATTTTCAGCAACTATGAGTAACTACCTAGAGACATCTTAGCAACAATGCTAGCTACCAAAACAAGTGTGCAATCATGTTTAGCATTTTCTCACAGAAATGGGTGCTTTTATTATCATTATAATGTCTTAATTATCATTATTCTTTTTATAGCCAAAATAGGTGCTTGTGCTGATTTTTGTAATCGTTCCAACATCAAAACATCTGTGAATATCTGGTACAGTGCGCTTATATAAAACTTTGTGATCAGCTGCTCAGGGGTCAAGTATTGATCCTTTAAAAACAGTCGAGAGACATCTGTGACATATTGGGGGGGGGGAGAGAGAGAGAGAGAGAGAGAGAGAGAGAGAGAGAGAGAGAGAGAGAGAGAGAGAATGGTCATGTAACATACGAATGCTACAGACAAAAAAGGCGTAAAAACAAACATGGAGCAAAACTTTCAGCACGCTCATAAAACGGCACACTAAAGCTCAGACCGTGCATAAGGTTTTTTTTTGGTTTGATTAAAAATAAATCTGCCTGTGAATGCTGCAATATATTCAGGTATTCACACCCATAAATGGCTTGGTAAGAGACAGCACATTCCTGCCCTCCCCCCCACGGGTGCAACAGGTAGGCCGCTAGTTTCTGAACCATAACATCATGAGTGTTGTTTATGGGCATGTTTGGGTGTCTCCAAACACAGGTTTTATAGCAACACCTTCTCCCAGAAATGCATCCTCTAGAGATCACAATTTTTGTTACAAAGAATGAGGAGACAGAGCTGAGGGCTGAGCCCCTATAGACCGCGAGAGAGAGCCCCAGAGTGAGTATTGTGACATCATCTCTCTTGGCGAGTTGCCCAGAAAGCCCTGCCAGTCTGTGCAGACATTTTTGGCAGACAGCACCAGTGTTTACACTCTGCACGTTTCCAAAAGCTCCTAATTTGGGGTTTGTGTGTTTACGAATGCCTTATAAATGCTGTTGATTTTTTTTTTAAACGTGTCGATTTTTAAATATGACGTTCACAAATCAAAACGAGTAAATGTATTTTTATTTCTGATCCCAGGGATGCTGAGCCCATTTATGAGAGAATGAAGGGGGTGGGATAGTTCGATGTTCAAATTTTTTCTCAACAAATCGTATTATATGTTATTTTAGCAAATAAGCAGTAAACGTGCATTAAACGCACATGTTCTCTGCAGAAGACTTTTTTTAAATGTGAAAATTTACGAGGTACGCCCATACATCTTTATGCGGCTCCTCTGATTTACTAAAACTTTTCCTTTTCCTGATGATTTCCTGATGAACTTGATCAGCATCCAAAAATGTGTAACTATTTGTTAGGGGTTCATTTTCTTATTGTGAATGAAACTGTACAGAGGTGGTATTGAAGGGATAAGACATTCATCTCGATGGTAACTCACTGTAGAGGTCAGACTCATCCAGGATCTCCGACTTGATGATCTCCTCGATAACATCCTCCAGCGTGACGAGTCCCAGCACCTCATAAAAGGGGTCTCCTTCCCCCTCATTATTGACCCTCTGCACTATGGCCAGGTGAGATTTACCTGAGATGAAAAGCAGGAAACCACTTCAGAGTGAAGGTACACACAGTAGCTTGATGTACAGTTCATGGTACATTTCATGGTACATATGCTGTTTCTATATACTGTGGTGGTGGTAGATCAGTGGGTAGGATACTTGCCTCTGGACCAATAGGTCCCAGGTTCGAATCCTACCTCCAGCACCACCACTGGGTCCCTGAGCAAGACCCTTAACCCCAAGTTGCTC
>JBBPDE010000034.1:9675716-9688720 GCA_037974605.1 Nannopetersius ansorgii | reverse complement strand
TCTGCCGAATGAACATTGAGACACTGAACCGCTTGAATTTCAATACAAACAAACAGAAAAAATGGGGTGTTCTAAAATTTTTGACCAGTAGTGTATATAATTTCAGGCTTTCCAGACAGAACTAGTCACATAACACTAGCCCTCACTCTTCCCAACTAAAATATAGAAGGGCACAGGCCGTTTTGATGTCCCTTAAACAACACCCAAATTTAGTTCCTGAATGATCATGGTGTTGCATGTAACGCTGACGGTCATAGTTTTTCACTTTATTTTAATTTTATTTTTAAGTCAGTGTGCAATAGCAGCCCTTGCCTGGCTGGCATTTATATTATCATCACTGTCATTGAGTACTGCATTTTCCCTGAAAACGGCTTGTCACCAGAGGCCTGGGTGTTTTTTCTCCACCTTAAGATGAGGTTCGCACTGGAACGTACAGACAGCTCTTTCACCCTGAGCAGCTCATTACTGGGAAGGAAGATGCTGCCAACAACTATGCAAGAGGCCATTACACCATTGGCAAAGAAATTGTTGATTTGGTCCTTGATCGTGTTCGTAAACTGGTAAGATTCTTTTTTATCGCTGTTTATCGCTGCAATATCTTTTTTTCCACTGTTTTTTTTAATTATTATTATTTTTATTTATTTTTTTATTATTATTTTTTTTTTTATTAAGGCTGACCAGTGCACTGGACTTCAGGGGTTCCTCATCTTTCACAGCTTTGGCGGGGGCACAGGGTCAGGCTTTGCCTCTCTTCTGATGGAAAGGTTGTCTGTAGATTACGGCAAGAAATCCAAACTTGAGTTTGCCATTTACCCTGCACCTCAGGTACCTCGCAGTTACAGTAGACTTATGATTGTTTGTGACATTATATTTGAAATTTTAAATATATAAACATACAAGTTTAAAAATAATTTCATTGAAATCTAAAAATTACCAACCTTTTGCTGTGGATTCTCTTACATTTTAAAGATTTATTTATACTAATGTAAAGATTTGTCCTATATGTGATATTTTACCTTAAATGCAAGAATTATTTTTGCCGTATACATCAATCAGCCATAACATTAAAAACACCTGTGCTTTGGTTCTACACCAAAACATTAGAGCAGATTCTGTAAGGGAGCGCTGTGCTGTGTGCTCTGGCCACTTTCTATCAGCACAGCATAAATGTCTTCAGCAGTTTGTTCATCAGCATATCTGTGGGATCAGACCAGACGGACTAGTCTGTGTGGCCTACGTGCATCAGTAAGTAGGTGATCTGACCACTGATCACCAGGAACCCCCCACAAGACAGGCCATGTTGATGTTCAGTTGTCCAGACATCACAGTTTGGTTAATACCTGACTAATATACCCATCACACCTTCACAGGTGCCACTGTGATAATATCAGTGTTGTTAACTTTATCTATCAGTGATATTTATGTTATGGCTGATTCATGTGTGTGAATGTGTTCAACAGGATCTCATTGTCTGTATCTGCTCCATTTATCCTTCAGGTTTCTACAGCAGTAGTTGAACCCTACAATTCCATCTTGACCACCCACACCACCCTTGAGCACTCTGACTGTGCTTTCATGGTGGACAATGAGGCCATCTATGATATCTGCCGCCGTAACTTGGACATTGAGCGTCCCACATACACCAACCTCAACAGGCTCATCGGTCAGATAGTTTCTTCGATCACAGCCTCTCTCCGCTTTGATGGTGCCCTTAATGTTGACCTGACAGAGTTTCAGACCAACCTGGTGCCTTATCCACGCATCCACTTCCCACTTGTCACATACGCGCCAGTCATCTCGGCTGAGAAAGCATACCACGAGCAGCTGTCTGTTGCAGAGATCACCAATGCCTGTTTTGAACCAGCCAATCAGATGGTGAAGTGTGACCCTCGGCACGGAAAGTACATGGCTTGCTGCATGCTGTACCGTGGAGACGTGGTCCCAAAAGATGTCAATGCTGCCATTGCGACCATCAAGACCAAGAGGACCATTCAGTTTGTTGATTGGTGCCCCACAGGCTTCAAGGTAAGTAGTTCAGGTGTTGCTGAGTGAAGATGTGCTCTGGTTCTTGTTGCATTTTCATGTACTCGAAAAGAATTTTTAAGAAAGTTAGTGAGTTCATGTTAAAAAGTTATTAAATCAAGTATCTCTGGTATTATTAGGTTGGCATCAACTACCAGCCACCAACTGTGGTTCCAGGGGGCGACCTTGCCAAAGTCCAGAGGGCAGTTTGTATGCTGAGCAACACCACAGCCATCGCTGAGGCTTGGGCTCGCCTGGATCATAAGTTTGATCTCATGTATGCGAAGAGAGCCTTTGTACACTGGTATGTTGGAGAGGGGATGGAAGAGGGGGAATTTTCTGAGGCCCGTGAAGATTTGGCAGCCCTGGAAAAAGATTATGAGGAGGTGGGGATAGACTCTGTAGATGGTGAAGGTGAAGGTGAGGAGTAGATTAGCTATGGGAGCGGTTTGTGTCTTGTTCTTTTTCAGTAAATGTGAATTGTTCCTTGATATTCACATTTTTGTTTACTGAAGTGAAATTGAACTAGTTAAAAAGTTAGTACTTTACATGTAAGTATTGTTTCCTTAAGTGGAGCATAAGATTCATCTTGCAAAGACTGTTTTAAAATGATCATAACAGATGGCTTCAAAAGGCTGGTATGGGTAGTTTAAGGGTACAAAATCAAAAGGGTTTGCATTATAATTGGGAAAGGAGTGTTAATAAAGTGTGAAGAACCAAACTGAGCCATTTGGAGTTCTGTATTTTTCCAGTAGAGGGCAACAGTGGTGCAGGATTCTGAGGCTTGGTGTTAAAAGGCTATTGAGAACACTTGGGTTGTTTGATTTTCTTTTAATTAGCATTTTTATAAAATGAAGAAACATTAAAAGTTCACCACTACGAAAACAATTCCACCATACTATACACAAGGAGCTTTCCATGTAGTGTGCAACTTCATTACATGCGTTACACTAGGATGACATCTCTTGCCATGTTAATTTGACATTGAGAGCCCAGTAGTGCTAAGAGGAATGGAAAGGAGCAGGAAAAAAATAAGAGTCTGAAATCAGAGCAAGGTAAAAAAAAAAAAAAAAAGAAAGAGTGAACTCAAAAGGTGAAATCTTAGACAACTTTGCTGCAAGGCACACTTGAGTTATGGCTGTTCCTTTTTAAATATAAAAGGAATTTTCAGCAAATTACTCCTAGAAAGATATACAGATGTCACAACCCTAAAATAACAGCAGTTATTTTCCAAAGCCTGCAGAGGTTTTTAATATTTCCATTAAGAGCTGTCCATATCTTATACATTATCATTGAATATTTCTTTATGCTACACAGTGACTACACTGTTTGTAGGTGGTCTAAGAATATCTGAAAGGAGTGTCTGCATAGTACAGATGCAAATTTAAACACTGCTCATCATGTAATCCCTAAGGTTTAACAAAAAGAAGAATTCACAGGTTTTTACAGGCAGTCAAAAATGACTGAATCAGATAGTTTCTCACTTCAAACTCCAATGTAGTTAGATGTGCTACCTAATCAGTTTTAAAATCATCTTAATGCCAACAAGAAATAATCAGCTTGTTTGATTTTTGAATGAATTTTTAAATACTTCAAGTTTAGTCCATGAGATTGGTTAGAAAGTTAATATCAGCAATTGCATCAGTACTGAACTCTAATCTTCAGCATTTAAGTGGGTGCACTACATTCAAAACCAGAGAAACATAATATGTCAGTATTAGAGGAATAAAAGGAAAAGACATCTTTGGTTGCTGGTCAGTTCAACCCAGAAATCCAACATGTTAATATTATAATGCTAATGACCATAAAAAGGGTTGCTTTGCACAAACAAAAGAGCACAGTATATTCTTGAACTTTTTGATTTGCATATAAACTAGTCACTTTTTTTTTACCACAATGGTTAAGCATCATACTTCTGTTCACATAACACTCCCAAACTCTTTACATGTAATTTACATGAGTTTCAAAGAAAAAATGTTTTCAATTTCAATATAACTATGTTTGATTAATATTTCAGTGCTTATCAAACTTACATAGCTGGTCAAAGCTACATGTAAAATTAAAGTACATGTAGAAATAGACATGCAGATTCAAATGTTTGGGCACCCACAGTTTTATAAGTAAAATAAGTACACATCTAGAGAAAACACTTTTACACATTGTACTGTGCACTATTGTTGTTTATTTTCTGCATTTAACAGGGGGGGTATATAAGTGGCCTGGGCACATTTTTATATTTTTTATTTTCCACCCTCAGCAACTACAAAATGTGCACCAAAATTTCCACACAAAAAAGTTGAAGTTTGTTTCCTCTAGATGCGTTGACCTATTTATACTTTAAAAAAAACACATACGTTGACTGAGGTTGTTCCAACTTTTCGATAGGCCACTTGTACCAGATTTTTTTTCCTTTTATAGATTTTAATAGATTACTTATACCTGACAGACTAACTGCACCAAGGGGTAAAATCACCAAGAAAGGTTTATAGTAAACCATCAGTGTCAACACTGAGAGTACGGTACCCAAACCTATACAAGATCAAAGTGCTTGAGAAATGGGAGAATGCCCAGTTTATGCGATTCATTTAAGGGCATTCTGAATATTACTTCATTGCATGATAAAACCAGTCCTCGGGGGAAGACCGGGACCGGGCCTCTGAGGAAGTGCTGGTGCGTACTGCGGTATAAATGGACTAGAGTATGATGGCACCATGTTTGGCAGAGGGACAGAAGGGTAGGGAGCTGCTGGGTATGGTAACGCTGAGTGCTGCCCTGCTGGTTGTGTTGGTGGGGTGGGTGATGGTCTCACAGGAACCGGGGAGCCATTAACTTGACCATGAAAGGGCGCGGGGGAATTGGGGATGTGAGGCAGCACCGGCTCATTAACAGAGACATGTGGCGTCTGGAAGCATTTGAGCACCATCTCCTGCAGCTTATCGATCTTCACACGCCGCAGATGTGCCAGCTTCCTCTTGCTCTGGTAGTCTTCAATGAACGTATCCAAAGACAGATCTCCATCAAGGAACGAATCGGCCATGTTCTAAAATGGGAGTGAAGTTAATTTTTATTGTAAAATATGAGTTATACACTTAATTGTCTTCAAGCAACACTAAGCTTACCTCTGTTTCCTCTTCAATCTTTGCCCCCTCAGCCTGCAGCAGGGCTAACAGTGTTTCCAGTGAGAATTTCCCTGAAGTGTGATCTTCGGAAAAGAAGAAGAAAAAGTCATGAGATAATGCAAACCCAAAATTCTCCTAACATTTCAGACAGTCATTAGGTATTTGAAATTACTTTTGTCCACACTTGACAGATATGTAACACAGTATAAACATGATATGGGTACACAAGCTCCATACTGTAGACAATTAGATTAGCAAACTAATGTGCTTGTCACCAAAGCACGAGGAAAAGAGTTCCAGATGCAAATGTCCAGGCTTGTTTACATTTGGTTTTAAAATGCGGGTAGCAGAAGTGACGTGGAGAAGGGGAATTAAAAATCTGAACACAAGCAATCAACCAGACACCTTGGAGATGCACGATGGATAGAGCGATGTGTTACAGCTCGTGACCTAGTGGTTAGGGAGTGGACCCTGTGATCAGAAGCTTGTCAGAAGCTTAATCCTAGGACTGCAAGTGGCACCACTGAGGTACCCTAGAGCAAGGTACCCTCCCCACACACACTGCACTTTGTGCATGGGTTAAATACAGAGAAATAATTTCACACTGTGGTGTGTTCATGTGTGACTGTAAGGGGCTACTTTACTGTTGCTTGCCCAGAACACATTTTAACTAAAATGGGGCATATGACACTACTTAGCTTTTAGAGCAATAATTGTCATTAAATCAAATAAAAATATAAGAAGATTGTGGTTTCTAAAATGGATACACCTGGGTAGCCAAAAACAATTTTATTTGTATTTGGCAGTGCTAAAGCTACATCAGGAAACCAAGTTGTTCAGCAAATAATGTTAACAGTGACCAGAATAAATGAAGAAAGTACATGTTGTTTGGTTAACACAAGCATAAAGACCCCCTGACACCAATACAGAAGCACGTCAGTGAGTAAATCCATCCCAAAACAAATTCCGATGTAGAAATACAACTGGCCATTCAAGTGATTCAATTAAGTTAATTTCTGATGCCATGAGGTCTGGTTTTCCAGGCTTGGCTTAATCTGATTGTTGTACATTAGGAAGGAAAACGTTCTTAACAACAAATTACGTCCGCATCTGCATTTCACAGTGATTAAAATAAGCAGGTTCATTAGGAAACAAGCAGACACTGAGTGAAACGAGCAAACCTAGAGTGGACTTGCGGAGCTGGTAGGCCTCATAGAGCTCCTGTAAACAGCAGTAACGCTTCGTCAGCTGCATCTTCTGTTGGTCCAGGCCAGGCAGTAGGCCAAGGTTTTGCTCTGCAAGACTGCGGTTACTGGCGAGGGTCATCTCCTTTGACTGCTGCACCTCCTGCATCTAGATGTAGAAAGAGATCTGTGAGCAAAAAAACCATAGAGACAGAGCTCAACCCTTGTGAGGGAAACATTCTGGGTCATTCTGGCTCAGCAAAATGGTCCACTGTCAACCAGCTCAGAACTGAACTGATTTGTTTGCCCTTGGGAAAACAGAAACAAATCCTACATTTCTCTTGTCTAGCTCAAGTAGTTCAGAGAGCATCTCTTCTCCTAATGCACTTCTTGCACTACTCTTACATTAAGATTTATCTCTTAGTTCTCACACTGCCCTGAAACTTGAATGTGTCATATCAATTAGTCACTTTGGATAAAATGTGAAGTGTAAAGTGACCATTTGTCATACGTGAACACTCCACAGCACAGTGTGACCAGCACGAAATTCTTTCTCTGTATTTAAACCCATTCACCAAGTAAAGGAGCAGGCAGCCAGGAACACAGCGACCGGGGGGCCAGTGTGTGAGGACGGCATCTTGCTCAAGAGTACTTCAGTGGTGTCACTAGCAGTTCTAGGCTTCGAACCCACGATCTTTTGGTCATAGGGCCAATTCCCTAACACTAGCATGTTTGCAAAAATACTTCATCTGCCATTTTAAGATACCTGTATTTTTACAGCTGTGTGGGAATACACACCTTTGGTCTAATTCCAAATCTGTATTTACTTAGGTTGTAGCATGTACCTAGCATACCTGTTGAGAGGTCAAGAATTTAATGTCTGCAGTTCATTAAACATCAGGGATCTCTCTATTTTTGGTCCTGCTACAGTCCCAGAAGTTCAAGGCATGTTAAGTACTTACACAGTTCTTACTAACCTAGAGCAAGCTACTGTAACTAGATAGCTAACTAACTAGGGCAGCTGGTGACCTAGTGCTTAGGGAGTTCTTCCTGTGATCAGAAGGCTGTGAGTTTGAATCCCAGGACTACTAGTGGCAGCAGGATGCCAATCCCAACTGCTAGTGTCACTGCTGAGGTACCCTTGAGCAAGGGACCGCCCCCCTACACTGCTCCCCGCGCGCCTCGTTGGCGGCAGCCCACTGTGTGCTGTTTTCACATATGAAACCTTACTTACTTAAACTGATGTGTCTGGGGAACTGGAATCAAATACCCATTTTTAAAAGACCTTTTTAAAATAACCTTAAATTACCTTTTTGACCTGCCATTCACTAAAAGATGTGAACAGTATCATGACCCCATAATGTACGATGTCCTGTCTACTAAAGACTTTAAGACAAATATGAGTTGCGATTCTGTAGATGTGGGTGTGTTCTCTCTTGCTTGTTTTCTAATAGGACCAGAGGTTTGATTACTTGCAGCAGGGGGCGCTCCAACTCTAAGTGTAAAGTATCCATATGTCATATGTGAACGCAGCACACAATGTGAACAGCACAAATTATTCTCTGTATTTATCCCATTTAACCCATTCACCAGGTGAAGCGGCTGGCAGCTAAGAACACAGTGCCCCAGGAGCAGTGTGTGGTGACGGTACCTTGCTCAAGGGTACAGTGGTGCCACTGGCAGCCCTGAGATTCAAACCCATGGCCTTCTGATTGCAGGCATCAGCCAAACCATTTAGATGTTCCAGACTTTGCTTTTTGACATAGGAGATCAGTGAGGGCTTTGTACTACGTAGGGCTGAGTTTCCTGTAGGGCTGTACAATATGTCATCTGCTAGTGGCCCAGTGATTATGGATCTGCCCTGCATTAAGTACGTCAATGGTTGGAACCCTAGGACATACTGCTCCCAGGGGCCTGTGTTGCTGGCACCACTGAGCAAGATACTCTCCCCACATACTGCTCCCAGGGGCCTGTGTTGCTGGCAGCCTGATACTTCACTTGAGTTAAATGCACAGAAACAGTTTCACATTGTTCCCGCTGTGTGCTGTACTATGTCCACACGTGATTATAAGGGGCCACTTCACTTTCACTTTAATTGTTATAGTAGTACCTGTCCCTAAGTACCTAATATGCATATGAGTTTCTAACCAATCATAGTGTTTCTGACAGGGTGAGCAATCACAGCTCCAGGTGAGGTGATATATCCAGGTCCATTAAGTCTATTTTTAATCATTAAAAACGATGGAGTATGAGTTGGAATAAGAAGGTAAATGTAAAAGTGTTGGTTTTAAAACAATAAATATGATTTGAAAACGGGCTATTTTGTGGATTATTTTCCATATGTGGACTGTATGGATAGAAGGAGGCAGTGAATGCATTATTTGAAACAATATTTAGACTTTAATACTTCAGAGGAATTAACTGGGCCGATTACTGTATTGAAAGACATCACAGTTTCAATATGTAGCAGCCAAATCCCAATACATATATGTTGCCCAGCTCAACTTCCATTTAATACAACGTTGCGTATTCTTAAATGTGACAGCAGTTATAAGGAGCTGATACAAGCCACAATAATGTACAAATGTAAAATATATTTTGTATAATTGTAGAGTGACGCTGGGCAAGCTAAAAGCTAACTGACAAAAGAGGACAGGCCGCTATGCTAAACAGGCTAAACTCCTGTAGGCTTCGCTTCCTGGACGAAATGCTCTTACCTCATCCATTTCTTTGACGATATTACTGAGTTTCTCGTCATCTTCGAGCAGCTCATTCAGCTGGTTGACGGAATATGAACTAAATCTGCTCGCTGACTCCACTATTTCTCCCATCTCGGTTTGTTTACTCCCCTGTCTCTCTCTCTCAGAACCTCTCTCCGATCCTCAGAGCTCCCAGTACCTCAGCCAATCAGAGAGAGGGGAGAGTCATGACGTCAACAGCACGCAGTCCCTTTCAGGATACTTTACAATACAGTACACTACATTGCATATATATCCTGAAAAGATAAATATATATTTACATACAAGTCTTTTTAGGATACTTGACAATACCTCAAATGAGCCCTGTATTAGAAATTTGCATTGTTACAGCAGCAAACTGGAAAAATGGACAGAACAAGAGAAGTGAAAGCAGCAAAACCAATAGAATTAGAGCTACAACACAACAGTGTAATATAACAAGTACATTATGCAAAGTTATAAGAATAGTAAAGAAGCCCTTTACAGTCACATGTTAACACACCACAGCACAGCACAAAGTGCGAACACTGTGAAATTCTTTTTTTGCATTTAGCTAACCCATTTAACCCATTCACCAAATGAGGCAGCGGGCAGCCAGAAACACAGTACCAGGGGGGCAGTGTGTGGGCACGGTACCTTGCTCAGGGGTACCTCAGTGGTGCCACTAGCAGTCCTAGGATTCTAAACCATATCCTTCTGATCACAGGGGCAACTCCCTAACCACTGGGCTAGGGAGAATACATATATGAATACAGAAGTTTGTATATGTATACACGTTTTATATACAAGTTTTACTCAACTCCCACTTTCCAGGACAGTGTGAGAACTAGTGGAGAGCTCTAAGTGCTAAAAATTCTGCTGCTCTGTCGGTTTATGCAGCTCATTCTACCTGCTGGGAAATCAGAATGAGACCAGTCTGGACTGGGTTCTCCTTGTGCGTAGGGGTGACAGAGCCAGACGATGTTCCTTGCAGGAGCAGAGGGAGCAAGTAGGAACATATGGCTGAATGATAGGATTAAGGAAGCTGGGTGCCACCTGAATCTGGGTGCCACCTCCTGAAGACTCATCTGTTCAGAGAGCATCTCCTCTCTTGATGATCTATGATCTTCCAGCATTCCTACATAAAGATTTTAGCTCTTAGAACTCTCTGCTAGTTCTCACACTGTCCTGAAAAGTGGGAGTTGAGAGAAACTTGAGTTTCCTCATAAAAGCTACTTCTAACACTCTGAGTCTCTCCTCAGCATCCTTCTCCAACACACTCCGAGTCTCTCCTCAACATCCTCCTCCCAGCACACTCAGTCTCCCCACTCAGTGCATGTCCATACGAACGCAGTCTTGCCTCTCTGACTTTTCCTTCTATTCCTTTCTTATCACTCCCAACACAAATCTCTGCCACTTCCAGCTCTGCTTCCTGTCTTTTCCTCAGCGTCACTGACTCCAAACCACACAACACAGTTGGATTTATGTGCAATATGTAATATACCTGTTAAAGCACAACTCATGTGTTCCACCTGAAACAAACAACTTAACCCCCAGGTGGCGCTGTAAACATGTCTTTTTTACTGCACATTCAATCCTGCTATAGTTGGCACACTTATTATTTATTGCTGTTTACCTCTATATTTGTGTTATTGCACATTAAACTTCTCTGCCATTAGGAAACAGTTGCTATTATAATACTGTATTCATTCAATCTGTACTGTTGCTGCTTTTATTGACTCACTGAATGTATTATCCTGGTGCTTTGTTGCTCTTGTGTTCTCTCTCTTGCTCTCGTTACACTCTGTGCAATGTGTCTTGTCTGCACTTGTGTAGTCTTGTAGTGTTTCTACAGTTTTTGATGCTTCCCTGCTGTGATTCTCCCTCTACAACAATAATCAGAAAATCAGGAGGACATTCAGGGATTAAAGTCTTTAAGCTTTTATTCATAGCATGCATTACATCGTTACAAATGAGTTTTGTTGGGTTTTTTTTCGCATTTACTCACACAGATATTTATGTTTGAGCTCACTGTACACAACTTCTCCAACAGTATCTACACCCTCTGGGAAAAACAAAAAATAACATAATGCTAACAGTGTAACACCGCAGGTAAACATAATGCATAATAAAGACAAAATGCAGATAATAAATCAATATTCAGGCTACTTATATGGTTGCTTATTCTTCTTTAATTCAAAGGACAGATACTTGACAGGAACATCACATCAGTGATCGGCTGTTATTGAGTGAAAAAAAACAGGAATGGGTTTCAGTTTGTACTTTTATAAAAGGCTGAATGTTATCTGTTGTACAGGGACTATCTTATCCAGCTGGCGGCTATGAAGAATGTCGATTAAAGGCCGTCTGCTGACCTCAGCAGAAAGGGTTTACACGGCAGCTTTACTACGGTCTGGTCTCGCTGCCACGGGCAGGGCGGAGGTGGAAGAGCTCAGTCTCCTCATATTCAGGGTCCAGCTGAGTGCTGAGGTGAGGAACAGGGAGGACGACTTTATGGTTCAGGGAAGAAGGCCGAGAGATCTTCAGCTGCAGAGTGAAGCTGAGGAACAGTGAGCAAAAAGGTCATACAATTACTTAACCTCACTTGGAGAAGCACTTTACACAAGTCCTGAGCCACCCCTTCAAATTTTACGTCCAAAGGTCCAGATCTTCTTGTATTTTTAATGACGTCTTGAGGAACAATTCTCCAGGTTTTCAAAGACTCTCATTTTCAGTCCAGTCCCTGAACCTGACCAGTTTCAGAGGAATGTTTTAGTTTGTTAAGAACAAAGCACATCTAACTTAATGCCTGAACCAGTGATCAGATGATTCCAGGTGATCAGGCGGTGATCAGTATACTGGTGGTGCTGAATGCTGAGTGGTTGGAACTCCTTTATCTAGGCTCCTTGTATCTTTAGGTACTTTGCAGCCTGGCGCAGTAAAACATTTACCTCTTTAATTTAATCTATTCAGTATGCCAAAGATAAGACGGTTTGACAGAAATAAAATAGTAGTTAGCACCAACAAAGTGATTCAAAGCAAAACAGAAAGAAATTAGGGGTGACTCAAAACTTTTGCACTCACAGCAGTGAGTGAAGGTGAGCATTTGAGGAATGGGGAAAATCACACGGCAACGCAACAAAAAGGAACCTGTGTGATTTCTGTGAGTGGGAAATATATTTATATATTTATATATATTTAAATATTATATATGTATTTATTTATATCTAAATAATTTTATATATAAGATATTTAAATATATTTATATATTTTCCCTCAGTCTACCTCTAAAGACTTTTGTCTTTTATAACTATGTCACCTTACTACAATCTTGCTCTTTTTGCACTATATTTTTATATATTATATGTATAATTGTATTTATTTGTATCTTTAAATTTGCACCTTCTGTATTTAATGTTACGTGTATGTACCTGGGGGTTGAGAGTAACGTAATTTCAGTTCTCTGTATGTTTGGTAGATATGGCAGAATTGACAATAAAGTTTATTTATAGACACAAATAAGAGTCCTGAGGCACAGAGGACACCACATCTCACAATGTATCATCACTTATCCGCCATTTATCTATAATCCAGTATCACCCAAACTCTCTGAGAAACAGTGCAGGCAGGACTTCTGTCATCACCATTTGGCAAAACCAAGAAGGGAGAGTGAGCAGAAGATAACGTGATCATGAAGCTCCGGTAATGGTGATTGACCGGACACAGTGGAGAGTTGACAGGGGGGTGAATGTAGAGGAGGCAGAAACATCTGAGACTGTGTGAGGTGCTGACAGTGGAGAGGATTAATTCACATTAAAGAGAAAAACAAATCATTACATGAGCATCTTTTTCAACTTGTGCCTCTGCGTGTGTCTGCAGTTTGATTGTGAGCTCTCTAGTATGTCTGTGTGTGTGTATGTGTGTGTGTGTGTGTGTGTGGTCTTACTGTATGTGCACTTTAG
>JBBPDE010000034.1:9597217-9609847 GCA_037974605.1 Nannopetersius ansorgii | reverse complement strand
GTTTTTAATGGGCAAAAATACTTAAATAAATGAAAAGTTTAATTTGTCTCGTCTTTTTTTTGCTGATCCGAAAACTGCTCCGATCCGTGACTTAAAACCATGATCCGATCCGAACCGTGATTTTTTAGATCCGTTGCACCACTAACCGCAAAACACCAATAAGAGTCCTAAATCTGTAGAATCATCTCACAGTACACTGTTCTCCAGAAAAAGAAAATGTTGCCATGGTATAGGTCTGCTTTGCTGCCTCGGAATCAAGACAGCTCAAAAGCACCGACAGATCAATAAATTTGTTGTCAGTAAATTGTAAAATCAAAAGGTGGTTAGGTTATGCAACATATAGAAAACAGAACTCCCATTGAAACCGAAGCTCGACTTAGGTATTCCCAAGCTTGACTTAAAAGCACAAAGTGTATGGAAACAACATCCAGATCTGTGCTTTTGCAAGCATTTCTCAGGGGGTTCCAGATATATTATGCGGTTTTAAATTCAATCAGACCAAAACAAGGCCCAGTGTAAGCATATTAGATGAAGACTGCACTCAACACGAGATGATAGATGTGTGGATTTATTGTGCTGATGTCACCATTTTGTGCCTCCAGTTTGACAGCCCTCATTTGTTGGACAAGACTTCATTAGCTGACTGCTGGCACTTCCAGCATGGTGAAAGTGCGGTCCAGTTTAAGGTAAGTCACTAGTGCGGCTCCAGCACCAAAATCCTATCTGTGGAAAAGAGCTGTTAGAGTCCTGAACTCAAGTCCTCAAACCCACTGAAATGACGTGGTGAGTTAAAGCAGCCTTTTCAGAAACAGCTTTCTGTAGATCAGTGGTCTCTAATGCTGGTCCTGGATGGAGGTTGGGGCAAAACACAGCAAGAGAGAAATTTCCAGGAGGAGAAATGGAGACCACAGAAGTTCACACAGCTGGTTAAGTGTTTGACCTCACCTCAAGAACAGCCAGGTAATTGATTAAAATATTGATTATTTACTAGGACACCTGATCAGTTGTGTTGTGAGCAGGGAAGACATTAAACTGTGCAGGATGGAGGACCACTGTGGTGGAGAAAAGGCTCAAAATACCTGCTATTTTTTTTTGCACAACAGCTCAGCAATACTCGTTGAAGCAGAGGAGGCTCCAGTGGGTACTAAATAAGTGTTTGCATATGTTTTATGACCTTGTTAAAAGGTTGTGGTGTTTGCTAAAAAGACTGACTCATGATTACATTTCGGGAATGTGCAGATAATTCCCAGTTGTTGACAAACTGTTTCCCAGAACTGGTTCGCAAACAATGTAATCATCTGTATGCACTGTCATTATCACTCACACTTGTTACTCCCGTTTCCAGATATTGTCCTTTAGATAAACTGTGCTAGATGAGGAACAGTGTACAGTTTCATAAAATGTGGTTTAATAAGAATTTCTTCATCTTAAAGGTCCGATGACATGCAGATTTTTTTTATGCTTTTATATTGGTCTTAGTGGTCCCCTAATTCTGTATCTGATGTCTTTTTCCGAAACTCAGCCTTGGTGCGGAATTACAGCCACTTCGAGCCAGTCCCATAATGAGATTTCTCTAGGACGTGCCGTTTCTGTGTCTGTAGCTTTAAATGATAATGAGGAGGAGAGAGGCGGACCAAGATGGGGGAGGGGCCACACACAATGGAGCTACTTTTTTTAGGGGATGTGGGGAAATTCTCTGGGCAGGCAAAGCAAGAGAAAGGGGTGGTAACCTTTCCTCGTATGACGACATACAGGGCAGATTCCAGATCGGGCATCTGAGCTCAGTGGCGGAGTAGGTTGACCAAAGCACTCTTTACACCTATTGCCATTCCTAGCCACTGCAGGACCATAGACAGGCTAGGTGAACTCATATTAATGTTTAAAAAATCTCATGAAGTGAAATTTTCATGCCATGGGACCTTTAACACTGCAACGCTTCAGAAAAAGTGAGGCCAAGGTATATACAATAGGGTTATTTTTTAAGAGAACATTGCCCAAGGAGACTGAGGGAATACTGTCATAATGGTGAGTTTCTATTCATTAGGACTTCTCTTACAGAGTTTTATCTGTGGAGATGTTCTGTACCCCGCTGTCAGATATAGCATAGCTTCGGTCGAGCGCCACAGACTTTCGGATGAAGTTAATCCGTGTTATGCAACCGACTCCTGCATCTCCGAGTCTACATTCATGCCATCATACCCACACACAGAATATGGGGAGATACACACACACACACACATGCAAAATTCAGAACTCGTTGACAGCAGGGCAGCAGGGTGAAAGTGCTTACATATCTTTCTTTCTAGAGAAGGACTCCACAGCCGTCTGTACACTGAACAACAAGAACAGGAGAGACAGTGAGCGAGGCTGCCGAAGGAGTCAGGCAAGTCTGAGGCTTCAAAATGAGGTTTAACTTTCAGCAATTTACTACTGTCCAAAAATAACGACTCAAGTCAGATAAATAATCCCTGTAGACCAGCGAGCAAATTGGGGCCTGAAGTTCATGGCTTACATAACTGGTCCAAAACTGCAGCTTTATTAGACCCTTTTCACGGATACTTTTTTTTTTTACACCATTTAACAGTTTTATACATACAGCCTACCTTGAGCATCAGCTCAAATCCTGTTGTCTCTTCTTATTAATTGAATTCATTTCCACTGGGGTATAAAAATGATTTGAAACGGACCTCTTTTATTGCTGTTTTTTTTTTTCAGGGCTTGTGTGTCGCCTACCTTGAGCCTCAACTTGGTTTAGACAGTAAACAAAAAATTGTTTTCTTTACTTTAGTTCAATTCGTTGTTGTATGTAGAGACCTTTTATTTTTTTTTACAGTGCCCTCCAAAATTACTGGCACTCTTACTAAAGATCACTCAAAAGGCTTAGAAAATTGCAGCTTTATCAGTTATTATTATCTTTACAAAAATCTAAATGTTATCTATGGTAGATTTGAGAATAAATCAATTATTGAAAGTAATGGAAAAATTATTTTCAAAAATGTCACAGTTACCAGCACCCAAAGAAACCTGAGATTCCACACATTCAAACACATTGTAAGCATGGTTCGAATTACGGGGGGTGTTGGGGGGTACTGTACCCCCCGATCAAGACCCAGACGCCCCCCAAAGAGACCAAAAATGCATGTGGGGGAGGACGGTGTTTTTAACTTTTTTTTTTTTTTTTTAAAAGCCAGTACCCCCCAAATATGGTGGGACAATTCACACTCTGTAAGTGTTTCAAAAGTTTGAAGCAGTTTCACTTGGTAGAACTATGTGACACATAAATTCCATTCAACGATTAAAGAGCACCCCACTGCAATATGGCAAAAGTGTGGTGACGTGAAAAAATCAGGGAAATAGGCAATTATTAAGACGTTTGTGAAGTTTAAAACTATCCTGATGCCTCCTTAAAGATGATCCAAGAAGCACAAAGGAGGACAAAGTAGAAGAAGATGAGGATTGGGAGTCACTGCATCTCCAAATCCACAATAAGATGTCGCCTCTGTGCTGACCATCTGGTAACGATGCCCAAAAGGAGCCTGTTCTGTCTTTTCACCACCAGCCAAAGCACTTGGAGTTCGCCAGATGTCACTGTAGTTTTAACTTGGACAACCAAATACAAACTGAGCTCTTAGACTCCAAACTACTCCAAAAGGATATTTATAGTGCAATATGAAATCTGGTGGAGGACCTGTGATGCTGCGAAGGTTCTTCTCCTTCAGAGCCTCCCTGGCAGCGTTTTAGCGTTCATGGCTTTATGGTATTAACGGGAGATCTTACATCAAAACCTGCCTGCCTAGGCCAAGAGGATAAGCCCTGTTTGTGGGTGAATCTTCCAGGAGGACAGCGATCCAAAGCACACAGCAAAATCCACAAAAAAGGGTCAAATGATCACAAAATCAGATGCCTGTTCCACCCCCCTGACCTGAATCCAGGATGAAACCTGCAGGTTGAGCTCAAGAAGAGAAAAGCGGGACCTGGAGAGGTTGCGCATTGAGGAACATTGTAAGAACCCTTCTTCTGTGTTCTCAAGTCTTATAAAATATGCGGAACGGTGGACAAACCATTCTAATGTGTTCCTAAATCTAATAACATTAAGAGAAAATCATTCTCTGCTGGCAAAATGAGAGTCATGCAAAATACTTAAGTGGTGCCAATAATTATAACCATAACACATATTTTTTAACTAAGGGAGTGAACTAAGTGAAAGTGGCAATCTGGTCATACGTGAACACACCACAGCACACAGTGTGAACAGCATGAAATTCTTCCTCTGCATTTAACCCATTCACCAAGTGAAGCTATGAACACAGTGCCCGGGGAGCAGTGTGTGGGACGGTACCTTGCTCAGGGTACCTCAGAGGTGCCTAGTGGCCTTGGGAATCGAACCCAGACTTTCTGGTCACAGGGCGAATGCCCTAACCACTAGGCCACCAACTGGTGTTATGTAACTTTTCCCGTGCATTAAATGGCTCGTATGGAATAGATATGTTCTCTTAAAGGCATTCGATAAACATTTTTGCTGATTACAAAACCCTGTGACATCTGTGTCTGCCTATTTGAAGTGGAATTGGAGGAAGATCTGATCAGACCAGACCTCAGGCTAATGAAGAGTTCAGTGAGAGCCTGTGTTTTCCAGCTAACGGCTGGGTGAGAGGTTGAGTGGGCAACCCTGTGCCATACTGTTTAATTAATGAAATCTTAATGAAAGTGATTAAGGGACCAGAAAACGTAATTTCCTCTCACCATGTCCGCCTCTGTGGTAATAAAGGTCATACCTTTCATTGTCACTTTCATCACTGGACTCCACCTCCTCCAGGGCAGCCTGTAGATCGACGATACGCCGGATTGATGTCTCCAGATCGGCCTGCAGCGTCTGGCGCACGGCGCTCAGCTCCTCCACTTGCATTTCCTGGGAAAAGATAAGACCAGATCAGGTCTCCAGATAATGAGACATCCATAAATGCAAAGTGTGCCAGAGCAAAAAGAAAACAAAAACAAAGATGAAAATAGTTTTTTTAAGAGAAACAAACACAAATAACTGCAGGAAATCAGTAGACAGAAAATGAAGAAAGTCTGGAACAGATGTGTTATAATTTTCTTATTTATACTGGAGAGAACATAACATTGATGCATTTAATATATATATATATATATACACATGTATGTTGTATTACATATGTATAATTTGAATAATGTATAATTAATAAATCAATATGCTATATGTATATAAAGGATCTTTGTGGATCTTCACATTTATTTTTTTGTTTTCATGATCTGAGTGTTTGGTCTAATGATATTTAAACAGCATGTGTATCAGTTTACTGAATGAGTCTTGCTTAGTGTTTAACCTCACCGGTGTAATTACAGTGAGAGAGCACAGACAGCGATTGATTTAATAATTCATCTTGGCATTTTCTTTCTTTGGCCTCCAGAACCGGCTCTCCTGTATTGGCCAGCCGCCGTCTGCCTGTGATTAATTCCTATTGTCTCCTCAAGGTTATTGATACAACAAATCCCATTCCACTCCTCTCATCTCCATGACAACCGCATCTCCAGTGTCCCCTCCCTTTCACCACCAATAACCTGGAGTGCCTCAGAGTGTGTGCGTGTGTGTGTGTGTGTGTGTGTGTGTGTGTGTGTGTGTGTGTGTACGTGTACAGGAGTGTTTTCAGTGTGTTAGTGCTCAGAAGTAATGCCTCCCACTGTTTGTGAATGCAGAGAGCTTTCGTACTGGTGTCTCTAATTCTCACAACACTGGATCCCTTTCCACCGTCGACGCAGAGGTCAAATTATATTACACGCTCACAGGTGTCCGAGTGCCCTGTCCTCGTGTTAAATTATGAATATTTACAGTTCCTCTCAAGGCTTTCGAGATTTCTCTCCCTGCAGTAATGTGCTGCGCTCTCCGGAGGAAGCACAGGATGACAGTTCAAAGTGAACGAGGGGGGGGGGTGTTCAGTGGTCCACATCTACAGTGGGTTAGCTTACACTCCACTCATGAGATATCTGTAATATTTTTAAATATTCATATCTATATGATGAATGCATACTAATATTGATGATTTGTTAACTATATATAAATAAATAAATAAATATACACTTTTCCTGTGTGAACTGGAGAGAGCATGGCGTTCAGGCATTTTAAGGCATCATAAATACATTTCATATATATACAAATAATTTATCATTTGAATAATATAATTACATCAATGTACTGTATACAATATATATTTAAAGTGAAGAGTAAAGTGGTACCTGAGAAGCAGTGTGTGGGGATGGTACATTGCTCAAGGATACTTCAGTGGTGGCACTAGTAGTCATAGGATTTGAACCCACAACCTTCTGATTGCATGGGCAACTCCCACTAGACCACCAAATGTATTTATTCAAAAGGAATTATATAACAAACAAATACATGTATAATGTATAATACTACCTAAATACACTTAAACATAAATACATTTTGTATAAGTACATATATATATATATATATATGGCCTATATGTACCATGGACTGTGAGTTCCCATATGTATATATAAAAACAAACAAATATATAAATATGGGAATGCACGGTATATAGTACATATATATCCCTTTAATCTTTAATAAAAACTGAGTGCACATCAAAAACACACTCTGATTCCTCTGTCCCGACTCTTCCGGCCCGCTCTACAGATCCACTCCTCCTGGCTCAGTTCCTCTTAAAACACATTTACAAGTGACTTCCATTTGCAGGACAGGAAGCTCCAACCTTTCAGGCCCTTTTCTGACTGTGAGTGTCCAGCAGTGGTCCTGTGTTGTTTTACAATGTGATCAACAATTTAATCATATCTCCTTCAGTACTTTCAGCTCTTGGACTACATTAACAGTACACTGCCCTGCAGTACAGTACTAGAGCCACCCTCATTTCTGCCTTTTGATATTTAAAGCATATTGATATTGATGACCTGTTACCTACATATAAATAAATAATAATAATAATAAATATTATTTATTCTCAATTTCATTTTGTGATTCTCCATTTGTTTTTGTGTTTCTCAATTTTGTTGTTGCGTTTGTTGTTGGCGTGGTTTGCACTTCAGGGCCACCATACTTACCAGATGGTCACTAGTGTTTTTGGTCACTGAGGTTAAAGGTCAGTGTCAGGCTTAGTTGTAGCTTTTTTTTTTTTTAGTATTATGTAAGTCCCCACGAATATAGTAATGTGTGTGTGTTATTCCAGATAAAGTGCACATTTATATCTTTTTCCTGTCATTATGAGGATGATGACATTTTGTGAACTCACCAAAAATTTGACCTTTTTTTCAGAAAAACTAAAACAAAAGGAAGGGCCTTTCGGTTACTGAGGCTAATGGTCAGGTCAGGTTGAGGTATCATGACTGACACGTTATTATACAAGACAATGTTCTCTCAAATGAAGTAAAACCAGTGTGTGTGTGTGTGTGTGTGTGTGTGTGTTAATTACCAGTTCCACACGGCGGTGGCTGCTCTCTTGCTCTCTAAGGCTCAGATCTTCCATCTCCAGCTTCATGTCTGCCAGTCTCTGCTGGTAGTAGCGGGCGTTCTCCCTCTCTCTGGCCTCCGCCTGCGCCGACTGCTCCAGCTCCTCGCCCAGCCTCACCACACTGTCTCTTAGACGCAGCACCAACACCTACACACACACACACACACACACGCACACACGCACACACGCACACACAACAAGGGATATGCAATACACGTGATACCCGAGCTCTCATTCAACTCAGCACAACTGACCAAGCTTTAAACCTCCTTTAAAGTTTGGGGTCAGTTTATCCTCATTCAGCATTTAATTATCTCTAAATCCATGACTGACATTTTCCCTTCATATTAAATGACTTTCTAAGTTCATGGGGACAAACTGTATAAACACAAAATGAACATGACTGTGTTTTGTACACATTTTGTACGTTGCTGTTTTTTTGGCTCAGTTTGATCTGTAGGTAAAAAGAAACTGTCACGGTTCGGTCAGTGGCCAGTAGAGGCCACTGCTTTTCTGTTGTTTTTTGGTTCTGTGTTGTTATGGGTTTTTGGGACTTTTATTTTGACTGTTATATCTGTGTTGAGCTCATGTGTCACGTGTTTTGGGGGTTCACCTGTTTTGTGTTTGTGCTTGATTTCTGTTTATATTTGAGTTCTGTTCGATTAGCACCCAGTGTCTGTCCATCGCCTCACATTGCTTTGTGTTGATGTTGTTCCTGTCCTGTTCATGCCGCGTTCCTGTTTATAGCGGCCATCGAGACAGGTTTCTTTTCTGTTTTTGAGTTCAATAAAGTCAACCACAGCATGGAAGTCTGCATGCCAGCCTGGTATTTTCCACGAGGTAAATCACGACAGTGGGCTAAACCCCCGTCGTGACAGAAACAGTAACACTTAACACACATTTGTTTTGGCCGTTTTATAATCTTCAAGTCAGGAACAGTTCCTTCTGCTTTCCCATCTAAACATAATCAGAACTGTAGGAGTGTGAGAACCTCTGACGAGAACATGACATGTGGGTGGACTGACATATGTTCTTTTTTTTTTTACCCTTGGGGGGGGCTTTATTACATGTATGTTTTATTTAAAGCTCTATTTAAGTTGTCAACAATATAAAGTACCTGCCCAGAAACATAATCTTATATTCAACCAGGAGGTTTTAATTGTGTGTAAACCTGATCCCAGACATAAAGGATGTAAATTGGAAAAGAACATGAGGCTTAAACAGCTGAAGGTAGCAAAGGAAACCGTTAAAACCGCTCAGTGCAGACCAACTAAGCCGGGGAAGCAATGATCTGGACGATGCTAAGTTAAAGGGCATCACTTTATTGGGTGCAAACTCCATAAGTCATCTGGCGAAGCATCTAATGCTAATATGAACCTCGCAGATAAAGATTCCAGAGCCCCCCAAACATGTCCTCCAGGAACAGCTTTGTGAGCTTCATACTTTATTCATAAATATTTGATTTGAGGAAGTTGTTTTGAACTGTTTCTACAGGCTGGTTTTTGAGCTTGTTTCTATCTCTGTGGGATAGTTGCCTTAAAGTACTCCTAAAACGATACTCACTGGTTGCTTCTAAACAAAGAGTGAAAAGGGTCTGTTGAATCCTCAAACTGGCTGTTGGATTGAATGGTGCTGGACTGATTGCACGTTAAACTTTCGTGCCAGTGCAACATAAACTTACCTACTGTTTGGACGCTGGTGTCACTGCTGCACTCAAACAGGTCTACAGTACCGTGCAAATTGTCATGTGTTGCTTTGAATCGCCTCATTGAAGCAAATATACTACTTTCTGTCTGTTTTATCTTTGGCATAATGAGGAAATTAAATGAAAGAAACTGGAACAAATGTTTTACTGGGACAGGCTGCAAAGTGGCTAAAGATACAAGGAGCCTAGATAAAGGAGTTCCAACCACTCAGCGTTCAGCACCACCAGTATACTGATCACCGCCTGATCATCTGGAATCATCTGCAGATGTTCTTTTGATCTGCTTGAATAATTCATATGTAGTTCACTGTCCCAACAAACAAAAACATTCCTTTGAAACTGGTCAGGTTCAGGGACTGGACTGAAAATGAGAGACTTTAAAAGTCCTTCAGGAAGCCTGGAGAACTTTTCCTCAAGACCACATTAAAAATACAAGAAGGTCTGGATCTTTGGAAGCAAAATATGAAGAAATGGTTGAAGAAAATGGGGTGGAGAAAAGGCTTTTGCACAGTACTGTAACTTTATTCAAAGAAAGACATGTGTCTTTGTGTCCAAACTAACCTCAAACCTCTTGACTTGTCCTTTCTGGAATTCCAGTTTGTTCTCCAGATCGCAGACACGAGCTTCCTGCTTGCTCACGATGCTGCGGGCCACCGTGGAGGACTCCAGGAACTGCACACGCGCCACACTCGCCTGCAGCTGAGGGCAGGAGAAGCAGAGAGAGAGAGAAGAGTAAGAACAAATTTGGATTTGTAAGAATTCTTTAATTTTCTGGACACCCTTGAGCATGTCTGATGGTGTTTTAAGGTTGAGCTTTATCTGAAGCTATGAAACTAATTGACATTAGAAACCAAATGTTTCCATTGGCTAAAATGCATGCGGCTCTTCGTTAAGGTGTATGACCTACTTTTTAACATGGAAAATATCTGACTAAACTGAAGAGGCAAATTGTGTAAATTCTGTGTAAATTCACTGCGTTCTTGTCTCCTTATTTACAAATGAACAACGCAAGGGTGGGAAAGGGGGTAAAAGTATTACAAGGAAAAGGTATTTTCAAATTACATGATATATATCACAATATTTTGCTCTTTTGAGGTTGCAAACTAGCAGCAATAAAGTGAAAAAAGTCCAATTATTTCTAAAAATCAAAAGATGAGGTGCTATACTGGGATGCGCTGCTCTATGCACTGGTGGTTTTTGTTGTTGACAGATTTTTATGATGCATTTTCATGATGCTGTTGCTCTGTGTCCAAGAGACCTGTATGCATGCAGAAAAGCGTATTGTAATGTAATCTGTCTCATTAACATTATCATCATATTGCCCCACCCCACAACTTGGTATGCATTTCTAAACGAACCTCCCCGTTCAGTCTTACCTGCTCCTGCAGACTCTGTCTTTCCTTCTTCACGTCCTCCAGCTCTGCCTGCAGCTCCCGAATCTGCGTGATGTCACTCGAAGACTGCAAAAACATAAACACTCATGAGTTTCTGAGCTTCTCCAGTGAGACTTCCGGATACGTGCCTTCGGAGCAGGTAAACGCTTCCACACCTGTGCAATCAGGGCCTTGTGCTTCTTCATGAGTTCATTGAGGTCCTCCTGGTCTTCCTCCAACCTCTTCAGCAGATCAGTCTTCTCATACTGCAGCTGAGCCAGCTGCTCATCCACCTGAGGGGGGGGCGGGAAAGCCATCGGTCAACTACGGCGTTTTAATGCTTTCTGCCTCTGAGCTGGTCCTGGACATCTGTCTTACACCTTAGAAGTTCCTACCAGGCTCTTGTGTTTGCAGATGTTCTCCAGCTCCATCTGGGCATTCTCCAGCTCCATGGCCAGAGTCTTCTGGATGCTCTCGGCCTCCATTCGCATCCTCTCACTGTTCTCCAGCTGGTTAACACACACACAAACAGAATGAACATCCAGGCGCTCTTGTGAGTCTGACCAGGGTTACGAACAGGTTTGTTCTCGTTTGCAAGACACAGAGCAGGACCCTCTCTGCATGACCTGAACTCTGTTTAGAGACGCGCTTCACCATCCTGTTCAAAATAATGTGGCTCTGAATTTACTGGTACTAAACTGGTGCCGGTTCCTGACTGGTCAGTTCTGTAATCTGGAGAGTCTCCTGTTCAGACGGTGCTGCTGTCGGTGTTTCTGCAGTGTTAATACATTCCAACACAGTTTCCTTTTCAAACAGTCGATGCTGGATTGGATCAGTGGAGGGACGGAGCGGCTCAGGACACAGTTTAGATCCTTATTTCTACAAAAAATCATCTATGAGTATGAATAGGTATCATATAGATAAGCAGAATCAGTATCGATATCGGTATCAGTACAGTCCTAACTGTACCATTCCTGAATACGGCTTGAAATGAACCAAAACCAATAATGTGACATGTTTAAATGCTGACCTGCATTTTTTTGCCCCAAATAATTGTTTTGCAGCATTACATGAATACCTTGATTAATTTATCTTCACAGCACAAGGTAAACTGTTTTGTTTCTATCTCATTTGCATACTGCAAACTCCAACAATATGAGTAATAAGCCTCATTCCTGCCTGTTCAACCTTAAAGCACAGAGAATAAAAATTGTGTTTAAAACCTAAAGTTGTCGTTTGGGACATTAGTTGAAGTTTTATGTTTGCTAAATATTAAAGCATATAAAAGAGTGGTCTGTGAATTTACAGTATATTCTGCTGAATAAAAGTAGCTGAGGTGTCGTATACCCACATCTTTTATGACCTAGCCAGGATGGCTCAGTCTATTACAACACCTCCACACACACACACACACACACACACACACACACACACACACACATTTCCTCATATCCAAACAAAAGAAAGAACTATAAAGTGCATATGTGTCCAGAGCTGAGCCATGGGGTTCTCAGTGGTGGTCTACATTCTGCCTATTAACGTTAGTGGTTACTGGAAGGTAAAGAAAGAGGCAGTGTAAAAGGCTGAAGGGCTGCTTTGACCATGATTTATGTGTGAGAATTCTGCTGTGCATTTTTAGCAAATGCTACTTTATAGCCAAGGGGACTGTAAAGTGATCACTGGATTGTGCTGATCTGAACTGAGCATTTTGTGTTCCCTTCTGAAGGTTATGGTCTACATTCGGGTGACCGGGTTTCGTCACCACCAGCAGCCTAACCTGAACTCTTAGGTATTCAGCACAGTGCTAAATTGTGGAGCAGGCTAATCCATGCAAAAAATGCTAATAATCTGTGAACTGTCACTTTGCCACCTCTGATGTCACAGGCCTCCAAATCTCCAAGCCTACTTTCTTAGCCCACTGAAATCGAAGGAGGAAAAGACTATGGAATTAATATTAATCAGCTTAGCTTGTGCAACAGTGTGTGTGTGTGTGTGTGTGTGTGTGTGTGTGTGTGTGTGTGTGTGTGTGTGTGTGTGTGTGTGTGTG
>JBBPDE010000034.1:9581489-9592282 GCA_037974605.1 Nannopetersius ansorgii | reverse complement strand
ATAAGATGCACCCAATCAGATTGTTGATAAGTGGCACATTAACTTAGATGTACAACATCAATGGTGAACAGCATCTGTAGATTAGGAAAGTACACACATAAAAGATAAAACTCCACATCTGGCCTCCACACATTAGTGTTTCCTCTGCTCTTCCAAAGTCCAACTGAACTCAGGAGGGTCTTATTAAACAGCTGATTAACTGCAACAAGTGTGTTAGATAGAGATGGTCTGGTGACCTGTCTAGTCTCCACCTTTAACCAGGTAAATGGGCTTCCAGCACCCCCCACCCCTCACAGTGGTTGGGACAAGAGGCTCAGAGAATTGATGGATGAATGAATGAAAGTGTGTTAAAAAAGGGAAAAAAGGAAATCTGCATTTGTACTCCAGGGGCATTCGTTTCAAACTGTGAGACCAAACACAACTCACCACAGGCTTCTTCGGCTTCTCTGTCATGGTGTTATCAGCAAGCTGTCCCTTTGGCACCTGCCTCACATCTTTGACCTCCTCCTCTTTGACTCCTTTCACCTCCTGTTGAGTCTTTAGATACTCTTTTGGCTTCTCTTTCTCTGCTGGCGCCTCTGGAGACTTTCCTGGGATGGAGCCACTTGGTGAGTCTGAAAGCTCCTGTTTCTGGCCGCTGACCTCCAGACTGTTGGCTTCGGAGTCGTCTTTCTGGTCCTTTGTGTCTGGAGTGAGGATCCTCCTCGGGGAGGAGGTTTTCCTCTCGGCCGGCGCTGCATGGCGGCCACGTTCCCCGTTGACCAGCTGCTCGGCACGAAGGGCCATCTCTGCCTCCAGGATGGGCGGGGTCTGATCGGGGAGCAGGAACTGCTGCACCAGGTTTTCACTCAGTTTACTGGGCTGTGGGGTCGGGTCAAAGGGGGAACAGCAATTAAAGATGTGTTTACGACAACCAGACACCAGAAAACCAGACCCTTAAGGGGCCGTAATTAAAAAGATCCCATTGGAAGCTAAGTAATGTAAGTTAACATGCGGGTGCACAGGGCCCAGAAATAAACGACTCTCGATCTTATGTGAAGGAGGTTCTTCATCAACTAACTTTCTCCATCACACATTCCTGGCATTACCAGCACATGTATTCGACAGACTCCCAGCTTCTATTGCTCTGAGTTGCTTAGAAAGGCACTGTTAAATAAATCTGGACTTGAATCAAGTGTCTTTTATGAGTCTGATAGTTCCTGACTATGTCCCACTGCTCTGAGCTGTGTCTGATCAAACTGAATGATCAGCAGAAAATCATATAATCATCGTTGCTGTTCCAGAGAACCTGAAAATGTCATGGAGTGCTGTGTGTTAAGTGCATTATATCTACAATTCAGCAGCTACTGTAAATGATTTAGTAACTACTATGTAAATATGTATGTTACATTGTGGGTTTGGATTGAATGTCCCTATGGTCCAGACAAATTTGGCCATTTTTGGCTAAACGGCTGCCGAGCTGTTGCCCAAAAAGTGCTTTGTGCCTCCTTTTCTTTAGGGGGCGCTAGCCCAAAGAGACACCCTCACCTAGGAGGACAAATCCGTTATTTCACATTAGACATGTGGGGCTGCAAGCTCACCAAACTCCATGTCGACTGATGAAGTCTAAGTGTATGAAATCATCCATTAAACCTGTTTTCTGACAGCGCCGTTGCTGCCGGAATCAATCCGGAAGGTGCCGGAAGTGGGCGCTTGTTGTTCCGCCACAGACAACAGCTCAAACTGTGAAGAAACTTCACAGCTGCTCACCGCCTTCTCCTCCTTGAGGTCTGGCTCTTTCTGTCGCGTCTCCTTCTCTGTCTCTCTCACCAGCTGCTTGAGGAATCCTCCAGGTACGGCAGACAGGGGCGGCGGAGGCTGGGCGGCAGCTGCTGGCTTCTTCTCCTCCTTGATCTGCAGGCGGCCAGGAATAAAGGGAGCCCCCGTCATACACAGAACATCTCTCCTGACTGACAAACACCATCACCAGCATGAAGACACAACAATGCCATGCACTCCAGCAAGCCACTTTAGACCTGCTCCCCCACACTGTGACATGCTGAACACTACAGTACTACCCATGATCCTCAGCACCTTTTTTTTACTCTGGCTATGCGCTCACCCTCAGAGGTCTCTGGAAAGGTGTTGTCGTCTTATACTAGAGGTGTTTCTGTGCTCTTTATAGAAGGGAGGGCAGCAGGCCCAGTGAAGAGTTTAAAATAAGCTTGTCTCCTGAAGAGAAGCCAGAGGGTACAGTGCAATCCACCAGTCCAGGGGTGGGGGTTGGGTTCTGGTCCACATGGATATGGGTATTTCTTTTTAAACAAGTGTTTTCCACTTTGAAAACTATTAAAAAAAACACTTGAAAACTTGCTAGACCAGCAGAGGTCGATGTAACCCTAATCAATTTAGTCAAGCTGGCCAATCAGAAGCCTGAAACAAGCTATTACTGGTTCCTGGAGGCTAACAAGGGTCTCGGCGACAGAGTCTGTGTCTGCATCCCAGTAGTTATAAAGCATAATATTTCGCTAAAGTACTCGTCCTTGATTCTGACACGTCTGGAGCCAGCGGATCCACATCCTGGTCAGATCTGATAACTTGGGCGAATCAGAAAGGAGGATTCATTCCACTATTGGGAAGCAGCTCAGGTTGGGGGAGGGGGGCGCGTTGAATCTGCCGGTGATCTCCATGATCGCTCGGCTCCTTAGTGCTCAGTGAGAGGAAATGGAGACGTGTGGAAACACTCAAGAAGCCTTGTTTTGGCTCCGCCCACCATTGCCCAAAATTGTAAACAAAGGAGATGACGGACATACTCCAGCGTTACAAGAGAAATCTGTTTTTCTGTCTCCTGAACACAAAGACGGTCCGCTTTCAGTGGAAATAAGGACAAAACACAATTTTTTTTCAAAAAATACCCTTGTACATGTGCTTGAGCCCTGAGACCAGTTTAGATAATTCAGTCTTCTAAAATGTATAAAGACACTCTTGAGAGCTAATAGAGTGAATACAGACAAACAAGTTTAACCAGCAACCTGTATGACTCCTGCAGGCCTCTAGAAGAAGTGTCCATTCATTCAGACTGATAGCTGCAGCTAAAAGCCATTTTTAAACTCTGAGATGAATTATTGATGGCTTTTTTAGTGTTTATCTCATGATGTGCTTTGCAGGATTTACAGTGAGGAGTTCATGCAGACATAAATTCACACATGCAAAACTGTCTGGAATTTACAGCTAGACACGAGGCAAGACCTTCACTGAAGACTGGGGTACACTGTGGTTGGTTAGTGTAGTGGATAACTTTGCTGACTACCAAGCAGGAGAGTGTTTTGGATTCTTAGACTGGGCAACACACTGTTCTGCACCAGTAAGAGTCCTTGGGCTCTTAACATTCATTCCCCTACAGCTGTGATACACAATCTTTTCAAGTCACTTCTGCTACATGATGTAAATGTTCGTAAGGCTTCACAATGGCTACATAAGCCACCCCCCCAACTGACATAAACCTTTATACAAGTGATCTTCAAAGCAGCTTCAGTGAATATTAGAGAGAGGTGAATGTGGTGAATGAGACTAAGTTGCTGATTGGTTAGTTTAACACTATCAACAGTGCAGATACATTAAATATAATCCATGGGGCGCTTCTTCTCCATGGTGTATCTCATTTTGGGGCTTATTAGATTGTTAATCCCCTAATAATACATACATACAGTATACTGTATGTACACAATTATACAGAAGCTTTCTGACAGACTCCACAGAGATTCAGCTATCTGGAGAGGGTTCACTCTCACAGCCATCCGAGGCTGAGAGTCCAAGACGTCATAACTGGTCTCCCCTGTTCAGCAGACAGCTGAACCTCTCTGGAGCTCAGCATCTAATTGAGCCTTTATTCCAGGCAGTGGTGTTACAGACTGGTCTGAGTCAAAATTCACACGTTTCAATTTATTTGTGAGCCCTCGGAACATCTAAATTATGTTAGTTCGTCTTTCACGCTCCAGGCATTGCTTTCATGCAGCCCGACACCTTCCTTCTGCTCCCAGAGCTTTAAGCGTGAGGACAGCGCCATGGTGGACAGCAGGACCAGGGTGCAGAACCACACACACACAATTCAGCCAGGTGTGTTGGTCAGGTGTGGCGAGGAGTAGAGGGGAGACAGTGACACTGTGGACCTGCCAGGGGGGAGAGAGAGTGAGACAGACAGACAGACAGACCAGTCATGGGAATGAAAATCCGCACTCACATATAAGGTCATATTAGGCCGGTTATTTATTAAACATTCATTCATTCATTCATTCGTTTTCTGTAACCGCTTATTCCTTACCAGGGTCGTGGGTACCCGGAGCCCATTGCAGGGTCTACGGGCGCGAGGCAACGACTCACCACAGGGCTGTTATTTATTAAACATGATGAATGCAATATTTATACATTTTATTTTTGAATGTCTTTTCAAAGCTTCCTGAAATCTCAGTCTATTTTTTTTTTATAATCAGTGGACTTGATTTCGAATTTATCAGGGATGTTAATTCCATATCATACCCTTCTGGGAACTCGACAGGGCATCAGGGGGTCCCGGTGGTCCCACTCAGACCTGTTGCTCTGCTCTGTTTACAGGTCTGGACAGCTGAATAAGGGCCATCAGATAAACAGGTGATGCAACACCTTATAGTCTCGATCACCAGATGGGTTTCTGAGTGGAGGCCGATCTGTAACACGAGCCCGACTCAGCAGAACAGAGGCTCAGCCGCTTTCGGGACACTGTAACTGCGGACACGACTGAAGGTGTTCTGGGGCCTGAAGCCACATGACATCACCAAAATGTTCTGGGAAGATTTTGTGAACGTTTAGAGTCAAATTCTGCATCTTGATTGACATGAAACGATAATAAAATGCAGGTCAGTTGCTCAGCTGTTGCCTTTAAGAAGGACCTGGAAATTCCACCTTCAGCTTGTGGAGAAGCTGGATTTGTAACTTCTAGGAAAAGGACCCATGTTTCTCCTGTGCTGGCTTCTCCCCAACAGTCATCAGGGAGACTTAAAACCAATTGCAAAATTTAGGGTTTTTTTTTAAAGCTCTTATTCTGAAGCAGGATCTCTCCTGGTTCATGGTCGCACAAATGAAGTTTTGGGGCTTTCTCCATCACAGACCTCAGGCTTTGGAACCACCTGCCTCTTGAAATCAGGTCTCTCTTCACTGACATTTTTGTGTAAAGTGTGTCACATGTGAACACACCACAGCGCACAGTGTGAGCAATGTGAAATTCTTTCTCTACATTTAACCCATTCACCAAGTAAGGCAGGGGACAGTCAGGAACACAGGGAGCAGTGTGTGGGGATAGTACCTTGTTCAAGGGTACCTCAGTGGTGCCACTAACAGTCTTGGGATTTAAACCCATAACCTTATAATTGCAGGGGCAACTCCCTAAGCACTAGGCCACCAGCTTCCTCAAAGCCTGCTCGCAATTTTGTGATTCAGGTTTTTTTGGTTTTCGAGTGGGTAACAGATTGTGATGATTTTTTTTCTTGTTTACTTTCTACCTTTCTACTTTGTACGGCACTTTAGGTTAATTTCTGTTGTTAAAAAAGTGCATCATAAATACATTGACTGGACATAGGCAGTAAACTGATACAGTTAGAGAAGTATTAATCAGTTTTAATTGGGTCAGTATGTATTACAGGTTCAATGTTGCAGGATCCAATTAGAGCCGCAATTTTTCAGGACGGCCTTCTTTTCAGCGTCAGATCTGACGCCTGTTCCCCTTTGAAAGTCATTGTTATTTTATTATTGAATCTCATTGAATGTTGAACTATGTATTTGTGCTTATTGTAAAAGGTGCATGATTGTATTTGATTGTACAGTTCAAGGTGGTGAACTTGAAAAAATGATGGTGAGGAAAACCAACGGCAAATGTGCTCCACGCGGTCCCGTCTCCTGTAAACAATGAATCTTATAAAACATAAACAACGGAGCCTTTAAAGATGACGTGCACCAAATATATCTCGATAAATAGACTAGGGTTCACTAGGGCTTGAGGCAAATCAACATAAATAAAAGACACAGAAAATGCATTTACTGTATGGCAAAAAATGACATGTAGGGGGCAGCACTGAGTAATATTTGTTTATTAGCTATGTAGCAGATGCCAGTGTTTTCAGCATGCAGGGGATGCTCACGGACTGTTTTTGGCTTCAGTTTCAGTATCAAGAAAAATGAGGTTACTTGCAAATTATAGTTTTGTATTACCATATTCACGTTACCATGGCAACCACTGCCAGCGTCTGACACATGAAAACAGACATTGATCACTGGTACTGTGCACCTATAAGGTAGGTGAACCTCATGGTGCACACATTCTGTTATTCAGTGGAGTATTTTATCATTATAAACACATCACACAAAGCATAGAAGTCACGTGTGGGTGTGCTGGTTCATCTGAACAGTGATAAAATGTGGAGGTGAGCTGTAGACATTATCTCTCACATGCTCTTCCTCATCCAAGGGCAACTGCTGGCGGAGATTGTTGTTCCTGTTGTTGTGGACTGAAGACTCTCAGCTACTCTTCCAACAAAATCTACCTCTACTGACTCTACTGTAACAACTCTGTTAGCCATAGATGACCATTCTGTCATTAAGTTCCTACACAAATGCCTTAGTTATCTAAATAGAGACTCTCGTTCTCTCTCTCCGGGTCGACCAGAGGAGGATGGGTTCCCCTTTTAAGTCTTGGTTCCTCTTGAGGTTTTTTCCTCCAGTTGAAGGAGCTTTCATCTCTGTTGCCTCTGGCTCACTCCTTAGGTGCTCGAACCTGAAGCTGCTTTGTGACAACTTTGGTTGTAAAAAGCCTTAGATGAAAAACTGAACGGAACCTCCACTGTTTCCTACTACCATCACCATCGAGCACCTGGCATAAAACCTGGCAAGTTTTGGGTCTGTTCTAGATCCAATTTTCAGTTCAGTCATTAGCAGATGAAGATCATTGTGAAATAAAATGTATGATTCAATCCATAGTTCAGCAGAAAACACCTGCACAGCTTTTTGAGAGCTTTAAATTTCAGTCTCAGTTGCATGCAGAAGAATTAAACAGGTTTTAAGATCGTAACGATAGCACAGTTCAGGGCTTTCCTCTTCTCAGCTCATCTTCCGCAAGATCATCGAACCGACCCCTAACCCTCAGTTCCCCACCATCCACCACAAACAGCACCTTCTTACTGCGGCAGAACAGCCTGAACCGATAAACCTGACAAATACAGAAACTGACAACTCAAAAAGTGAAATAAAAACAATAAAATAAAACAAAGCAACAGGACAGACTGAGGTCGTCGTGACCATTCTTATTTTTTTATCTTATGCTTGAGAGCATAAACAATATCAGAGATTCAGGGGGCTGATGGACCTTCGCCCAGCCGGAAGGCCACACGCTTAATGTATGAAGTCATATGGATAGAAACAGCTTAACACTGTACGCCACTGTGGGTCATTTCTCTCTTATCACTGTATGACAGAACCGGTGTCTCGTACCTCTAATCCTGCCGGCCGCAAGACGCCAGGAGGAAAGTTCACACTGGACTGGTGACGGCGTAACCGCTATAGGCCTCACGCGGCTTCCTAATCAAACTACCGCAGGGAGGTCTGAGCCAAGAGCTCTAATTTAGAAAACTTTAACATGGTTTCATGATCTAATGTCTCCGTCTGCCTCTTACCCTCTCAGAGAAATACTGCAGGAATCAGCTTGTATTTTGAATCAACGGGCTTTTTCTGTTCTTTAACCCGGTACAAAGAAAAGCACTGACCACGGCGGTCAAACTCTCTGCACAAGTTGGTAAAAGTTTCTTTGTTTTTTACTCCTCTGAAAGTCTTTCTCACTTGTTCATTCCCTCTGTTCTCATGGCGTCCACTTGCAGCTCAAACAAGCTGAAGGTACAGTAGAAGAGCGTCTGCTGGTGTCTCCTTACAGCGAGGAGTAATTCTTAGCCAGATGCTGGAACCGCAGGGTCACCAGTGACATTAAAGCAGACAACAAAACAAAGTCGAGGGAACCGAGCCGGTTTGTGCTGCTCTCGGGTTTCAGCTGGACTCAGCTTGGAGATACGGAATGGCTCTGAAGCAACAGGCCCTACCTCCAGCCTGTAGAGAACCGACTGCCACGAGGAAAGCGTGCCCAACCTCAGGGCCTGGACGAAACAGCCCAACGTCAAACTAAAACCGCACCTCTGGATGAGAGAAGTAACAGGCCGACCTGTCTGCTCCATTAAGAAGCTTTAAAGGTCGCTGTAAAAACTCTTGCTGAAACAAAAACTGGAAGTTCAGCTTGAAAGTGAGAAGCAGGACACATACCTTGTGATGGCGTCCTTCACTGAGAAGAATAAAGTCCAAATGGGGTTTTATTCATTAGAAATTTTGAGGCCAAGAGCAAGGAGCACAGTCTCACTGTCACTCAGAGAGAGGCACAGCTAGTCTGAAATAGAGTGGCAGAGCCAGCCATCTCACTCACTCTCACACACACACACACACACACACACACACACACACACACACACATAGATAAGCAAGGCAGCTGAGTTAACACAAGACCCTGCTATAAATATCCGTGTGGTTGGTGTGGGACACTACCCTGTTTGGGAAATGCTGTGGGGGGAGCAGACAGAGCATGGCAGAAGAAAAGAGGCGCTCATGAACGTTTATCTGCCGTCCACAGTATCACAGTTTAGTGTTTCATGCTCCACCGTCTGAAAATGACTGCTCCTGGGAGGAGAGGTGTAAAGAGTTTAGGGCCAGAAGCGGAAGACCTCAGACAGTAGCCCAAACCCAACACAGCAAAGCGACAAACAGAACCAGAGCTCAGTTTCTGAGCCTCGTGCTTCTGTGACAGACACACTCAGCTGTGAGGAGCAGGCTGGAGGAGGAGCTTCCTGCCGAGCAGATCCCTCAGGAGGTGGGGGTGGGAGAGAGAGACAGAGAGAGATCTCAATTTCACTGATTGTAAATTAAAATACTTGCAAACATTCCCAACTTTCAAAGAAGTTGTAGGACACTAGGGCCCATGTGTCCTGGTTTATTATTAATATTAACATTCATATTAAAAACAATAACTCAGGTCAACAAATTAATGTCTGTAATCATCTGAAACCACAGCACACTTTTCTAAACCAGTTTTCCATGCGGATTTCAGATCTGCTTTCAGTTTTTTTCAGTCACATCAACTTTGAATTATGAGTAAGAACAGATTTGCAATAGATTTTTTTATTAAACCACAGGCACCAATCAGGTAACTATTTCAATATTTTCAGTGCGGAGTCAGACAGGCCACACTGTGGCATAGATATAATGATCAGTGTCAGTCAGCTACCACTTTCTTCACAAATGCTCAGCATATGATTATTAGATGCTAATTTTTTTAAATTTATTTATTTTTATTCTGCATTATGTCTTGTCTTGAGTGTGCAGTCGTGATGTGAACAATTTCCTCCGGGATTAATAAAGTTTTCTGATTCTGATTAATTATACCAACTAAACACAGATTTGAAATCAGCATGAAAAACACGGCAAAACCCACATAAACCTATCTCTGATGATTTTGACCTGTTGACCTGTGTATTCATAATCATAATAAAGAAATTCCCCACCACCTACAGACTTCCTTGTATTTTAATGTGGTTTTGAGGAAGTTCTCCAGGCTTCCTGAAGGACTTTCAAAGACTCTCATTTTCAGTTCAGTCCTTGAACCTGAACAGTTTCAGAGAAATGTTTTTTGTTTAAGACACTCAGTGATCTACATGTGAATAATTCAAGAAAATTAAGCACATCTAACTGAAGTCCTGAACCAGTGAAGAGACAGGAGCAGATGTTTTCAGGTGATCAGGCGGTGATCAGTATACTGGTGGTGCTGAATACTGAGTGGCTGGAACTCTTTTATCTAGGCTCCTTTGTAGCCTGTAACAGTGAAACATTTGTTCCCATTTCATCTACTCAATGTGCCTCTTTTGTATTAACAGCCTCTAAACACTTGTGATTTGATTTTTCCACAGTCCTGTGCGAAACTTCTCATCCAGCATGTTTAGCATACAGTAATAGATTTACATTTGGGATCTAGGTATTTTTACCTCCTAAAGCACTTCAGGGAACTGTGGGATAGTCATATCCAGGACTTATTTGGTGGGATACAGTCTCACCTCTCTCCCAACACTTCCTTTATGGGTGGGTACCAAACAACTCAAGGCACAACAGATGCAACCTCATGCTAAACTACAAACAGGTGTTCTTTTACGGAAATGCACCCCCCCAGAATTGTTGACACTTGACTTGGATAAAAGCGTAAAAGTGTAGTGTCAATTTGTCAAGTGAAGCGACGGGCAGGCAGGAACTCAGCGCCCAGAGAGCAGTGTGTGGGAACAGTACCTTGCTCAAGGGTACCTTAGTGAGTGGTGCCACTAGCAGTCCTGGGATTTGAACCCATGGCCATCTCAAGATTCTTTATTTGTTACATGCATAGTTATGAAAGTACAACACACAATGAAATGTGGGACAACTCCCTAAGCACTAGTCCAAATAAGCTCGTTCAAGACTAACTCTAATAAGACTTAACTCTAATACAACAATGTATCGTCTGAAAGGATGTCCCAGCTTTTGCACACCACTGCATTGCTTTATATAAGACAATAAAACTAAATTATATTCAGTAGAAATTGGAAATCATTCCTTAAAATAGAAAAAATGTGTGTTTTACATCAAAAAAGTTTGATCTAGATGTTAATTTGACTGGGGGACCAAAACTGTGAAGGCCTGGGGCCTGTTTCAAAAACCATGGTTAGGAAACTCGG
>JBBPDE010000034.1:9521468-9538595 GCA_037974605.1 Nannopetersius ansorgii | reverse complement strand
TACTAAACCTGATTAACCTACTAAACACATACCAAACCTGACTAACCTACTAAACCTGGCTAACCTACTAAACACCCACCAAACCTGACTAACCTACTAAGCCTGATTAACCTACTAAACACCTACCAAACCTGATTAACCTACTTAACACCCACCAAACCTGACTAATCTACTAAACCCGATTAACCTACTAAACACCTACCAAACCTGACTAACCTACTAAACACCTACTAAACCTGACTAACCTACTAAACCCGATTAACCTAATAAATACTGATTAAACCTGACTAACCTACTAAACCCAATTAACCTAATAAATACTGATTAAACCTGATAAGACCTACTAAAAGCCTATTAAACCTGAATGTGCTTTTAAACTTATATTAAACAAACACCTCCTAACCCTGAACATTTTTAATACTGTTAACAATTTGGTTCAAGTGGTGGTGGATTTTGTCCCTCAAGGTAAGGAACAGCTGCACGAACAGCTAAAATGACTTCGCTGAACGTAAACCTTCTCCTAATCTTCGGAAACTGTCACAAACTAGTAGCAGGAAGATAATACACTGGAACATTATAATTGTAAGATTAATGCACTGTGCATTAAGTAGATGTGACGATGCATGGAGAAACAACATTCTAATATGATATTTAATGCACAGCTTGCAAAAAAAATCTGCATTATTTCCTACTTCAGCATATCATGTCAAGTGTCATATACCCCACCACCCCAGCTCTAATTTGTTTGTAGATTACATGAGGACGTGAATAATAATTTGTCTTTATGGGCTAAACATTTCTGGAGGATATCAAATTGTGAGGCCAGAGTTTTGCCTCTGGTCTAAGCCCTTCACAGTAAAAAGCAAACACTGGCATGGTGTATTTATTGGTTTCCACTGGTCACATGCAAATATCACACATTTGTCATTCAAATCGAGGTGCACGAATAGCGGCGATGCACCCAGGTTTGGTTTCCTGCTCCTCGCGTCCCTGTGCAGACAGACAGACTCAGATAGAACATTTGCATCAGGTCTCAAAGTTTTCTTTCTTCAAAGCTGCAAACCGTAGCATACTTTACTTTACAACTGCTACATTTACTTAGTGCAGCAAGACCAAAGCGGACACACTGTTATAGTGCAAAAACAAAAACACATTTTTTAAATATATAATATGACTTGCAATTTATAATTTAGTGTTCACTGCTGTGCAGTTTTTAACAATGCCTCTACTGAACTGACTTGACCCAAACATCATCGGTATGTGATTGTTTGTGATGGCTAAAAGAATTACTAAAGGATAGCGGTGGAAAGAAAGCTTTTTTTAGGTCCAGACTGAGGGGACATTAGGGCATATTTATTGCAGTTCTTGTAAAATTGGTTGTTCTGTGTCTTTTAATAAATAGGCAAGATTATTGATATATATCCACATCACACTGCGCTTGTACAGTGACAATGATAGTTCGTATCTTGTCGCAGCGTGCCAGAAGAGGCAGCAGTACAGCAGACTAACAGAACTGTTACGTTGCCGATTCTGTTATAGTTTGCAGGTTCCAGGATGAGGAAACCAGGCATGGTCATTGAGGACTCCGTTAGGTGGTGTGTGGAGGCAGTTCAAGACTTCAGATTTCATATTCGACTTTTGGAAACAGGCTTGCAAACATTTTATACTTCTAAATCCTAGAAATGATTATCGACTCAATGAGGTTGTATGCAAGAAGGGGCACCAAGGTTTGTTTTGTTTGAGGAAACTGTCTTACTCAGGTCGTCATGATAAAGCCATGATGACCTCCGTTTATCGTGCTTCTACAGAATCAGTTTGATCCTTTTCTAGGGACACCTCAACTTGAAAAGCAGAAATTCAGTGAAACAAGGATTAACTGGTCAAATAGAGCAACTGGTAAGGCCCAATTTAACCAAGTAACCACCCCAGTATTTCAGACTATCAGACAGTTACGGCGGATAAGTGGCTCGATTTAAAATGAATCCCATTCTTTACACATCAAGTTCCATCCTCTTCCCTCAGGATGAAGGGTCACAGTTCCAAAGTGCAACACAAAGAGGCACAAAAGCAGCTTTGTTCCAGCAGCAATCATTCAGCAGAACAAGACATTGTAAAATGGGCAAGGGAAAAAAGGAGTGTTTACTTTCTCTTGTATTTTTGGTTCATCAAATAATATATTATTGATACGTGATGATTTGATACGTCTCACGTGTTTTTATTTACTTGTTCGTTTTGGGTGTGCCGCACGCTTGCCTGCCAAATATGCGGACACTGATTCTGTGCACCCATAGCTAAACCTAGGTTTTAATACGTCTTCAGGAGACAAAACGTTTTCAGGAGACAAAAGTTACCCAAATTAAGAGCATGAATAAGAAGCCTGGCTAGCAGGCTGCTAGGTCAATATATGAGCCCAATATAAGCTTTTGTCATGTATCTCTCTGATGGGCTCACATCCCTTCACACTGCACCTGAACGCACCATAGCAGGTGAGGATTAGTGAAAGATAACTAACTTAGCCATTCAGTTTCAGGGACTTGTGTTAGTGTGGTTCACACTGAACGTTGTGCATCTGCTTTCAGTTGTGACACACTGGTGTCAAGGCTTATGATGGCCTGGTGACCTGTCTGGGGTGTTTTTTCTGCCTGTCGCCCTGTAACCACTGAGGCTCCAATACCCCACCAAGCCCAGTTATAGCAAAGTGGCCCCTTACAGTCACGCCTACACACACCACAGCAGACGGTGTGAACTGTGTGAAATTCCTCTCTGCTTTAAACACATTTAAGGCATTCATGAAGCAGTGGGCTCCCACCAATGAGTGTGTGGGTATCTTGTTCAAGGGTACCTCAGTGGTGCCATTGGCAGTGCTGGGATTCCAACCCATCACCTTCCAATCGCAGATGCAACTCTCTAAACACTAGGCCCCCTTCTGCCCAATAAGAACAAGCAGTTCAGAGAATGCATGGATGTATGGCGTAATGGTAACATTAAAGTAAAAAATCAACTGATATGTTGGAGATTTTTTACTGGTATTGGATATTCTGCAGTGAGCATTTTCGCTACAGAATGTCACACCGACATGTTGCGTGTTTACTAGTGTGTGCATCTGAAATGACATCATGACATTGCTGCTGTCACCAGCCAAGGCCGCTGCTGCATCAGGCTACATAGATTAGAACTGCTGCTCATTCAAAACTACATGCAAATATCAGGTCTGCATTCTGGGAGTCTTTTAGTAGGTACATTGATAGTGTCGAAGAGTGATCTTAGAAGGTTTTCTGCGTGCAAATCCTTTTCTTTTAACCGGTCAAGGCCACTCGTTGTACTGCTTTATCTACCCCCTTCTTTGAAAATGAATGTCGGAGCAAAAGGTGTGGAATCGTGATCTTACAGGGTTCTCAGATAACTGCTCTGAGACCATTATTTTTAAAGGGGGGAGGGCAGTTAAAGCAGTGCAGAGAGTGGGCTTGACCGTTAAAAATGCATGTGTGTCCAGAATGAGCATGCATCCTAAAAAGGCACTACTTGAGCTTAGCGCTGTAGCAACTGTTGCTATGGTTACCATGTGACAGAGGTGAGAGCCTTGTCAGATGCTGTCAGAAAGCTCCGCTGACCGCGGCTTTTGCGGCCCCTTTGTATAGGGGAACAGATGCAGACGGACTGCGAATGGTAAGTCACCTCCAGTTTAGGTTCTTCTCTGCACTCAGCCGGCTCTCATTCACAAAACGAGACGCTCAAGACTATGAAACAACACTAGAGCTATTTCAGAGTAATGACATTTTTCACCTAGACTGTTCATTCTTCAGACTTTTAATGTGAAACAAAAAAAAATCACCTTTAAAATGCTACTACAGTACAACCAACAAACCACTGGCAAAGATATGTGAGGAGAAAATTTTCATCGCAGCCCAGGCTCACTGGGGACTTCAGTCCTAGAAGTAAGTAAAGTTAATCAAAGCCTGCAGGGCGAGTGTGTTCCCCTGGCACATTTAGAGTTGGTGCTTTCCTCGAAGAAAGTACCATTTTTCAGTGAATGCTAAGTCTCAGCTATGCACTCATGTTTATTTAGATTTAAACCATCATTAAACCACAAACAGTTTTACTGGAAAAGTACACAGATTATGTTTAAGTGACTAATGGAGAAATAGAAACGAGGAAGCTGTCCCAGCTTAAAACATTTTTAGATGGTGAGAAATATGCAGGGCTTCTAGTGTTTCAGTCCTGGACTCATCCAGCACTGTACAGTTCAGGACTTTCCTCACTATGATGCTCATTTGATTCCCAAAGAACATCTTACGCATACAAAAGATAAGAAAACACTATCTAAATGGATAGATAAAAAAAAACACATAAATAAATAAACGGACAAAGAAATAAACTGAACGCTTACAGTCTGAACCAGCGGTTAGAAAGGAAAGGCAAACCCTTGGACAAAGTAACAAAATAAATTCAAACTTACCAATCCTCTGATTGAAGATTTTGTCAAAAGTGAGCTCGTCTCTCTCTTCCAAGTATTTCTGCATTACACTCCGAATGCTGACAAAAGAAAAACAGATGAGGTTCAAAAACAAGATTAAAAACACAACGCAGTCATTTTATAATCAGATAGTCGTCTGGTCTCCTGGCACAAAAAATAAAAGTTGCATAAACCGGAAGTCGTTCCTGTGTCACACAACATTTTTATCTCTCTTCTTTCCCCCGTTATGAGTCTTTATGCAACCACTTGTTCTTTACTCCTATCTTCTTCAGATCTCCTCCCAGCGGAGGGCACTGCTGATCTTCCCGGAGAGAGAGTGTTAATGAGCACCACGTTTGGGAGAATGAATCAATTAGCACCCTCTCCGAGGGTTCATTATCACCCAGGCACATACCCACTGAGAACCAGGATGCAGGTCAAGGGAGAGGCATCCCTGGCACACTTGTATGGATGTCTGCCTGGCCCAAGCGAGCTCCAGACACTAAGACGTCCGTCCTAAATACAGGGCCCATATGTCATTTACTGCACCATGTACAGCTTATTTGATAAAACTGTCCACGGACTTATGACTGTATGCACATGTTTTGGAAACACTCTCTGGTTAGGAGGTACTGGAAACAAGTGGCAATTCTTCTCAACAGGTTTTAACACTGGGTTGGTATCCCATTATCCCCGTTTAATCGTTTTGGATCCCATTATGGTTTACTTTTATTAGCAGATGATGGATACACGGCTTACTCTGCAGCCGAAAAGAATATTGATGGCACCACCGGAAGGACTATTTTGCAAGGTTGGTTTTAACCAAATACTCACGTGTCGTCTATATGACCATCCCAACTTTTAGATCTTTTGGTTTTGGAACACGCTACAACCTGATTTTATGAAGCAAAACCCCAAACTATTAATGGTCGGCTGTCGTGGCCTTTTTCAAGGACTTTTCAAGAACTGTCTCTGTTTAATGTAGTATATTAACTAGCTACATGTACGCTGTATTTGCCCTCCATCATTTTATTCTCTTAATACTATTCCCCTCTCCAACCTCCATGTTAGCTAGCGGAGCCGTTTCAGACGCAGAGCGCCGGTTCTGTCACTGTATTTTAACACCGACTTGCAGGTTGTGCAGGTCTCCGGGCTGTCTGTGTGTCTGGAGTGATCTCCACACGTGATGTCTTCTCTGCTGCATGTCTCTCGTCTTGTTGTGGCCAGATTCCCCTCGCACCAACAGTACCACCCCTTTTATGAAGGGACTATAATTGGTTAAACCAAGGAACGGGTGTCAGCGTCAGCCAATCAGATGCAGAGATTGCATTGTGCATATAAGCGAGGGCAGAGAGAGAGAGAGGAAAAAAAATACACAACTAGTCGACTTCTCTCAGGGGGCGTAAACTCGTGCATTTAGGGTTTACACTATTTTACTAAAAACTGTAAATTACTGTATATATCACACACACGCGCGCACACGCGCACACACACATGCAGATACAGCGTTTACATTACCTGTTTCATGTAAACATAATTTAATTACAACAGATCAAAGTAAAGAACAGAGCAAAAATTTGTTCCTAATTCTGGGCCTACATCCCTAATTATAAATATTAAGCTGATGAAGAGCGAGACATTCACACTAATGTCTGTAAGCCCTCACTCCTGCGCCTCCTCAACAGTTAATTTCTCTTAATGTTCTTCTGTGACTACTCTGTGCTTTCCTCCCCCAAACCCTTCATGATTCTAACAATCGCCAGCCTCTTCCACTCTTTTCACTCTCAAACAATACTGGCAGCTCCTCCAGGCCCCTCAAACACTTCCAGCCATGCCGTCAAAATCTCACCTCTCTGCCAGCGGGCTCAGCCTGCACCCGAGGAGAATGTAGCAGTGCTACGTTAGCTCTGCAGCTCTGTGTTCGCTCAGCTCTGCCTACAAATGACAAAATTCTCATCTGTAATTGCCCAGCCCAAATTCTCTCTTACTAACGTAATACGTCGCCCCAAAATACGTCTCAATTTTCAAGGCACACCGGAACACTCCTATTCTCACATCATTTTACCAAAGTACACACTTGTAGCTCTGCAAATAATCTCTTAACATATCTCAAACCCGAAGGACATGGTTGGACCGCTGACTACTTTTCACACCAGTGTGATGCGGAACAATGCAAGTAAACAGCAATCCAAGATAACAGCCGAAGCGGAGATTCAATGCAACATTTATCATTTTCACATCAGACAGTCCAGTAACGAAATCACGCTAAACTCGGGCTGCGTCCCAACAGCTGACACACCAACAGCTGCAGGACCCTCGAACATGTGACGAAGAGGCGCATACGCATTTTTGTGCCTTCATAAACCATTTTAATGGAGTATTTAATTTTTTATTTTATTTTTTCCCTTATTCATTCGTCACTACTACAGCACTATAACCAGAACAATCACAGCTCATGCTATCAGACAACAAACGTGATCGTCCAGCTGAACGAGTCACGAGGCAAAGTCAGACAGAAAATTAACATCTTGGTGTAAAAATTTTAAATGAAACACATAGCATTAAAGAGGCATCGGGCTGTCGCAGTCTGATTCACCACTGGCCTGAAACTGTGGCTCTGCATTTACACTGACAGAACCGCAGCAAATAGAAGAACTAAAACGGTTGACCCCCGTGTTAGAGCAGTGTGGTGAGTGTGTGGTGACATGACAAGTACGGAAGCCGAGGACGGAACAAAAGATGAAAGAAAAGGGGAAAAAAAACACTCAAAACGAACTTCTAAACACAAAACTCAGTCACATGATTTCAGGTCAGTCACATGATTTAATTCAAAATAATCAGTCTGTGAATTCTGCCATACGTTTAGACGAACCCATAAATGGTCTGGTAAGAGCCAGCAAGCTCCAAATACTCTCATTGTAACTGCATAGGGACCATGAAGGCAGCTTGTAACTTTCATTCCCATCACCATGCACAGGTGAGTAACAGACACAACAGACGTTCTGACATAACAAATGCTCCCCAGTACAAACATTGTATCAAAACATTTAAATTTTGTAGTTGGGATGTAAGACCCAGTGCCTTTAAGTGATACTATTGTGGGCAACGATGTCAAAAAGGAAAGCTGCTCTTGCTGTGCATTACTATGGCCTCTTATGCTTCACAGTAATCCCCTAGCAGAGGGTCACTAAAGCAGCCTAATCACAGAGGATGTGGGTTTCATGATTTTATGTAGTACTGCAAAAGCAAACCGTGATGTGTTTTTACCTAATGGCAATTACAGCACGGGACCATACACACTGTAATGGGCCCATGGTCTAACCCATCACAAATCACAAACAGCCTCTTAGAAATAAATCGATCGATTTTGAGCCATCATGGATTTGGCTGATGTTCCAGGCTTGCAAAGAGCATTAAGACGTATTAAGATTTATTAACTAAATAAAGGGCTACAAATACAACTGACAGCACTGATTTCATTTATTCCAAAAAAATCCTAATAGAAGCTTTGTTAAATTTTTCATTTAGAAAGAGACAACATGGTAAGGGTGCAACAGGCATAGTGTCATGTGCAGAGAGTTCACCAATGAGTATCTTGAATACTTAGATATTTTCTCAGGATAACTCAGGACAAGGAAAACACTGAATTAAAAAAAGAAAACTGGTGATTCTTTCTAACATTTATCTTGCTTTTTATCAATGGCATCATGCATTAGGATGTCAGGAATGGACATAAAGGGGAAGTAACCAAACATGAAGAAAACATGCAGCACACTCAGAGACGGGTCAGTTATTTAAAAATAATAATAATAATAGAAAAAAAAACACCAAAAAAAAAAAACAAAAACGGAGGCCTATTTGTTGCAGCTTCATTAAAAAATAATCACCCCATGGATGTAGCTATGCAAATGATTTCTGAACCAGAGCATTGCGAGTTTAAGTCTGTGTGGGGAGCAATTTTAACACAAACTTATTTTGCCCGGAAAACGTTTAAGGTGCTCCCAATGCTGTTTTTATAGCAACCATGCAATAAATAATACATTTTCTCACAGAAAGGCATCTTCTAGTTTGTCGTTTGCTGTTCATTTAAAGTAGATGAACGGTACTGAACATCTATCCTACTTCCTAGCTGAACTTACCAAAGGATGACAGCTTAAGACAGCTTAAATAAACAAACATCTTTCTTTAAGGTCCTCTAAATATGTTAAACGCATCAGTTGGCTGTTGGACCCTTCGGTGGTTTCTTGAGTCACATCTAAAAAAATTCTGCTTTAAGTTTATTCGCCTCATACCAACGAATCAAAATGCGCTCGATTCTGTCTGCTGTGACGTAAACGTGTGACTATAAAAGCTGAAACCTGTGGAAAATAACCACAGTCTGCATAAATAACTGTAATTAGATCTGTGTAATTGTGACAGGCCTATTTCTTACTGCTCTGGACAGCCGGCAAGCACACATTTATTCTTGGAAATAAATACACCTGAAAGCATGCCAACAGCCAGCAGCCAGGGCAATAGGAAAGTTGGACTGCACCTGGCTTTAAGACCTATACTGCTGCCTCAAGGGGTCTAAAACGGTTACTATATATCAACAATGTACACATTCTCTATTTCAAGGTTCGGTTGATGAATTATAAACTTAAATACCAAATATTTGTTGTTGCGGTCCAAGCACAGGCCTGGCAGGATCTGCCATCTCCCATACACTAAGCTGAACACAACTTTCAGGTTCATGACAGCTTTCAATATCCATCCACATGTTTGCATTTCTCAATTTCCACGCACCTGGCGTGAAAAGAACGCCTTCACGAGCAGCTGGCTGTCACACGCTCTGTCACACGAGACTTTTAGAGCGAAACAAAATCACTAGATTGAAGTAAGACAGTGATATTCGTAGCATCACATCTATGTTATCTTAAGAGTTTTCTGAGAAATGTTTAGTTACCAGCAAATGAAACTTGATTTGTCTTCTCAGTTCTGACAGGTGTTCCAACTGTTTTTGTTGTGGACCTGGTGTAGGAATCCCCTGAACCATCAAGTCAAGTGAAGTAGGATCGTTGTCATTTCGATCACTTTGGAGCCAAACAATGGACCTCTAGGACCACAATGTTTCTCCATGGTGCAACACAAAGAACAAAAAACAAAACACTGCAAAGCTACACGAGTGCAGGACAGGACTACATAGAGTGCAAAGAGTGTGTGTGTGCAGGGCAGCAGTGTGCAAAAATGGAAAAATATAGGTAGACCACAATAAATGAACTGTGTAAATAACAGCAGGACAGAGTAAATGCAATTTGTAATACATAAAGGGTGTTTACAGTGGAAGTGTGAGTGCAGGTTTGTGTGTTACAAACTGTGCAACAAACTGCATTATTTGGCAGGTCATTCAAAAGGCCTCTTATTGTAACCAGTTATGAGACCATGTTGAAGGCAACCAATAATAATCTCACGGCAGTCACAAGAGTTTTAGTCACATCAATAATTTGTCTGTTTTGTTTTGATTGTGTGATTAGATTGTAATGTTTTGAAATTTAATGTAGGACACAATCAATTCAAAATATCTGGTAGTATGCTACATCAAGTACTGCAGGTCGGTGACATGGCAAAAAAGAAATCATTTGTAAACATTTTTTCAACATCATACCCATCAAGATATATTTTGACAAACCATAATGGACCAAAAACACTGTTAAAACTCTAAATACAATTTTGATTCAGTGTTCCATCTTATCCTACCACAAATATGTATTTATGCCCTTATTGAAACGAAGCCTGTTGTTTAAGCAAACTGGAGATTATTTTGTACGGAAGCAGGTCGTTGCTGTGAATTTGCGAGAGAATGGAAACTGTTTTCCAGCTAGCATATATAAAGTAGCTGCAAAATGTATTAACAGGGTGTGGTCTTGTCTACTTAGACAAAGATTCATCAACATGAGGTTCTTGGCACTCAGATCACCTGAGCCAACCTTCCCATAATCATTAGAAACGGCCCTGTCAAAAGTCTACTCAATGACGTGCGGATAACTAGGAGTGCTTAATTTGCAACTGTGTTGTTTACAGGGCTATTCAACATATTGCCTGTTAGTCGTCATGGCGATACTGATCACTGCAAGACTGATGTCCAATCACGGTGTTTGACAGTGTGTGGAACCACGGTTCTTTTACCAGGGGTTCATGTATTCTAACAAAAGTCTAATTATTTTACTCTTTAACTGTTAAAGACCCCGAAAGGCCGAGAATCATTCAAAGGGAAGGACATGGCCGAAACACTCCTTAAAACTTCAGCATGAATGGGCAGGGCTGAACTGCTGCAGACTAAATAAATACATTTATTAAAAGTGTTGGTTTTGTGACATCACAAAAGCTATGGTTTGAAAATTTGCCTCCATATATGGACTGTTTGGATAGGGAGGGTAACGTGTAGTTGAAACTATGGTCATTTTCACAGACATAAGTGATGATACGGGCCCTTTATTATTTTTTAAGGTTGGGCAGCAGGTGGTCTAATGGGTAGAGAATGGTCTTTTTGCGATCAGATCATGAGTTTGATTCTTAGGACTGCTAGTGGCACCACCATGGTACGCCTGTGCAAATACCGTCCCTACACTCTGGTACCCGGGCACTAGGTAAAAGGGTTAAATGCAAAGACAGAACTTCACATTGTTCACACTGTGTGCTGTCTTCATGTGTGACTATAAGGGACCACTTAATATATCAAATGGCCTCACAGTCACAATATGTAGTACTGTAATCGCAATTCTCACATCATCTATTTTAGTGCATTTATTTATATTCACATTGCATACACACCAAGTCACTTTCATAAACCATTTACACAACTGATTTGTTGGTTAAGCACACAACCTTAAGCACAGCAATGTCAGTGTTTCACAGTTATTTTGATACTATAAGGTTTTGGTTGTCTTTTTTTAAACGCTATTGTCTTATTATCTTTTATTCTTTCTTGGTCACTGAGTATGCTAATGATGATTTCTCTCTTGAGATGAATAAAGAATTTACTTATCTTTTTACACTGGCCAACGCATAACGCTAAAACAACTTACATGCAGACCGGGAGGGCGATTCCGAGGATGCAAAAATAAACAATTTGCTTTTTTTTTTTAAAGCTAATGCAAAGCAACAAGTCAAACAAAAATAAATACACAATAGAGGAACTGTACACCGTCCCAAACCTAAACTGCTGCTCTGTTCCCGATGCAATACACAAATTAGATACTGCACCGACGTCACCAGTCCTAACTAGACAGGTTCTTCGCACGATGTCACAAACCAACACATTGTCATGATGGAGTAGAGATGGGTATCTTTAGGGCTGTCCTAATCCTGATTGACACTGGGACTATTCGTCTACTTTACATAATTTGGTGCCCACTCACACGAAGAAGTTATTTTATTGTCTTTTTTTTAGAGCAGTAAGGACCTAAACTGTGTCCTGAGTTTCCTGTTTATATATATATAAAGGGAGGAGTGTCACTACAAATCTTCTCAACAACAAATGTCTGTTGGTGATGAGCAGAGCGCAGCTCCATCCCTCCTCTGATCCAATCCAGCATCGACCATTTGAAAAGCAGCTAGAATTTATGTTAGAATGTATTCACACTGCAGAAACACTGACAGCAGCACTGTTTGAACGGGAGATTCTCCAGATTTCAGTACTGACCTGTCAGGAACCAGTCTGATACTGGTTCTCCATACACTTCAAAACTGGAGGTCGGTTCTGAGGCATGCGGTCATGATTACCAGCACTGCAGGTGTTTGCAGTTGACAGCTGCTCCAAATCGGGAAAGGGCTACTTTCAAGGCCCAAAAATTCAATAAAAAGAGGAGAAATTTAAAAACTCTGTTAAAAACTCTCCAGACATGGAGCTAAAACAGATGGAGCACAGTTTGACATGCTTGTGGATGTAGAATAAAGTGATTCCGCTGCCTACATAACTAAAACTGACCAAATACACAGAGCAGGGTGGTGACATCTGTAAGACTGCTTTGTTGCGATTGTTCTTCAGCTAGGGTTCTGCAGTTTTAGTTCTCTAGCGATGCACATTTAAACTGCAATAAGGTCTCTGTTGAGGTCGTATTATTGCACAAACGGTATAACTGTAGGCCTGTTAACTCTTGAATGACACCATCTGGGTATCTATAGTAAAAGGCTGGAGGACAAAGTAATTCATAATGTCACAGGGAAAACTGGTGAGGTTTTAAGAAAATCACTTTTAATTTTGATAAGACAGTAGAAATTGATGATGCATTGCTATGCACTTAATCAGTTAATGTTTAACGTTGACACCTGTTTGTATTTGAAACCTATTTAAACTAGTTCAAAAAAAAGGCCTCGAAACACACACTTAATGCATTTTCATATATATTTGACTCTTAACAAAAACTGATGGGTGGTCTACTTCATATAACCTTACACAATAAAAAGATAGCTCTAGTAACAGTATCAGCATTGGTAGACATCCAAATTATAAGCAATTTTGATGGTAGCAAAGAGGGAGGGTTTGCTCTTAAACGCAATAAAGCATGGCTTCACTAAATTCAAACTCAACTCACTTGTAATGTTAAAAATCACTGACCACACACACATCATTTTTAACAATTTCTAAAACTGTCAGTGTCTACAACTCCCTGAACTTTATAAAATATTCAGCTCTTGAAAAAGTGCATTTAAACTCAGTGGTCACACAGTATTAACCGTATGCAGCAGGGATGTGACCTTTCATTGATTTATTGATCATTTGCTAATGACGATAAAGCAGTCCATCAATAAACACGTTTTAGAATATTGCGTAATCAGAAGCTGTTTGTTATGCAGTGCAAAGTACTGAGACTGTTAAGAAATGAAGAAACTCAGCTTTAATTGAAGCAGTCGTTGTGTGAACTACTGACTGCAGGGTCTCTGACATGTCAGTGCTAAATTAAAAGTGGGGCATCGTTCTGGACTTTACTGGAGGCCTGATGCTATTGATAAAGCCTCCAAAGCAGTAACACCTTTAAGCCATCTTATGATGTGCCATGGATTAGACTTGTGGGAAAAGCCTGTCAAATGTATGCAAATGGGCCAAGCTCTGAAAAATCAGTCACTATGTATAAACCTTTTGAAGCAGTACATATTCATGACATAAGTCCCTTTTCAGTTTAGGGACCAACCCCTAAAACGTACATTTGTCTGAAATAACTGAGCAGTTTGAATTCTAATCACTGTTATAAAACAGCTGGTGCAAAATCAAACTGCAAAAAATACGGCCTTTCTTCATGTAACTGTCTAATTTTGGGGGACTACAGACACGTCAGCAGCGCAAGTGGTGGTGTCTGAGCCGAAAAGTTCCCAAAGCAAGTTAGTTAAGTTTATCATCTCATGTGTTCCCTTGGTGGATAGCTGTTATTGCAAAATCACCTCATACCACGATGCATATCATCGACAGTGACAGTGATTCCCATCCCTGGTCTGAAGAGCGTGTTATGTCAACCACTTCCTCTCAGAGTGCACAACGGCTTTTTAACCGAAAGCCTGCTCCCATAATGAGGCCTGCGTGTTTGGGGGGGGGGAAATGAATCACTTGTTTAACCTGCCTCTAAATTTCTGCAGATGAGAACCAACCACATAGAGAAGAATCCACTCACTTCTGATACTGTAAGGGTAAAGAGGATTAGGCATTAAACCAACCTGATAACTGTCATTGGGACCAGACTGTGGGATAAACAGTAAAGTCCAACACAAGATAACTGCCCAGAGCATTTCAGGGCCAATTTGGTGGAACGGAGGGGGGCTGCTTACCACCAAACACATTTTGCATTTGAAAAAAAATGACAGGTGATGAGATTACGTGGCAGCACACATGATAAACAGTGTGTTAGGGTTCGTGAAGCCCTGAGGGGAAATGTTATACAAGTGCACATTTTAGAGACAATACTGAGAAATGACAGTGATTAAGGCTGTCAAGTGGTAAGACTAGGCCTCTGAGCTCCAGTGCAGACAAGCTGTAACAATGTGGGCAGGCTGAACGGTGGTTTTACTGTGCTGCGTTTGTCTATGTGACTATCTATATCTATATATATATATATATATATATATATATATATATATATATATAGACGTGTGTATTCAACATTCATCAGCAACACGAAGAGCCCCCAGCAGTGATGGAGGTGGGATAAGGGGAAAGGGAGCTCTAGACAGACAGGAAGGGCAGATGTCTGGTTACCTGGGTTCTGGGAGGATGATCTTCTTGCTGGCCCGGGCAGCTGGAGTAGACTTGCTCTTCTCCATCGCCATCAGGTAGCTGACATCGGCCAGCACTGCTTCTAGGTCCGCCATCTTCAACCCCGGGTCGACCGAGTCGATACGGAACCAGGCTCGGGGAGGTTCGGGAGGAGGAGGGAGGGGATGTCAGATAAAAAAGACGACGGATTCAACAGCAAGGGGGCTCTACATAAACGGGGGCGAGCATCGAGCGTTCTTTTCGGCTCTCCGATCTCAGACGGTGGGCATCACGACCCACAACATCCACCCCAGAACCTGGGACTAAGTGGGGCTCTATCTGGCTATCGGTTCTTTTACAGACTAAAACAACATGGGCAAAAATACATAAATTGAAAAAAGGGGTGATTCACCCAAAAAGCCCCACAGCAGGACTCGATGCGGATGAGAGCCCCCCTTTTCTCCCCGGGCCCCCTGTGACCCACCTGCCGGTTTTGGTTCTGTCAAAATCAGAATGAAAATGTAGTTAGCTCTTTGGCTAACGAGGCTAGCCTGACTGAGGAGACCACCCCCCTCTCTTATAGAGCATTACAAATCTAACATCTGCACCAAAGAACAATAAAAATCACAAAATAATAATAAATTAGAGAGTTGAATCTACACTAGAATACTGGTAGTCACGCGTTAAAAGTCGGGTCCAGAAGCCTGCTCACCACGAGGACCAATATGTATTATATATGTAAATATTTATATAGAGTTGTTGAATTTCCCTCGGATCTGGTCGAGGCGAGGCTGTGCCGAGGCAGTGAGTGCTGGATGGGTTTAGGCATGAACTGGAACCAGCACGAATCCCTCCCAGCCGAGGAACTGCATGTATTCTGTCAGAGCAGATACAGCTTCTCCATTTTCAGGGCTGACAGCAGAGAAGGGTGTTAACACTTCTGACGACTCAGCCCGACCGAATAAAGACTCGGCCCGACCGACTCACGACTCAGGCTGGCTGTTTATTTACAAACCGTGGGCTCAATTGAGGATCGGAATTGTGTCTTTTTTCAAATAAAATGAAGCCCAAACAGTCTCACGGTCCTCACAACAGCATCCCAGACAATCCCCAAAACTCCAGACCCCGATAATCCCGGTTATCGGCTCTAAAATGCCGTTTCTGAGGTCCAGATCTGGCCGTGTTATTGCTGTGCACTACCTGACGGAGGGGGAGGGGGATGGCTCAGAGAGGAAATTAGCCCGATAGCGAGCGTTAGCCTGCTGCGCCAATTTCTCGCCAAACTGGCAAAAAATACGCGTTTAAAAATCTTAATTTTTACACCTTTAAGCGCGACCACACGATAGACAAGACCAAACTAAACCGACAGCCGAGACAACCCTATCAGTCAACTTTCTGTAAGGGCTTAAAAAAACTAAAAGAAAGAACTGCAGGCTAACTCTTGCGGAACTTCATTTTCGGGGCTAGCGCGTAGTAAATCGGTCCTCTCGGAGACTCCCCGCCGTTGCAGCCAGCCAGGCGGCCACCCGAGACCACAGGGTCCTGGTCGCTCGACAGAAGTTTTCAGCCGCGGCTGGGCAGGGGCAGGCGGCCCTCTCCGCTCCTCATCTCCGCGGGACCTCCGGAGCTCCTGCCGCTAGCACAGCCCGCCCGCTCTCGGGCGGCTCACAAACTCCCCCGGCCGCTGCAGCGCGGAGGGGTCCGTCATCCCAAACGCGGCCACGCTCCGGTTATGTCCAGGACGATATGACTTCTGTCCGCTTGCTATTTTCTCTTCCTGATGAAAGCAGGTCTCTGAGAAAGGGTCGGTCCGTGTGGAGCTCCGCACACCGTGAAGCGCTTTCTCGACTGCGGCTGGCTGAACGGCTGCCTCCCGGCGCAGGCGCACTGCACACCACTCCGCTCCACATACTCCAGTTCCGGGATCGACTCTAGGGATCGACTCGTATACTCCGGCCCTCTCTTTTCTTCCAGTGCCGGGTTTTACTGTACCGCGTGGCTCCAGTGGCGGGTTTTACTGTACAGTGTGAATCCAGTGGCGGGTTTTACTGTACAGTGTGAATCCAGTGGCGGGTTTTACTGTACAGTGCGACTACAGTGTCGAGTTTTATTGTACAGTGTGACTCCAGTGCTGGGATTTACTACATGGCGTGACTCCAGTGGCGGGTTTTACTCTACAGTGCGAGTCCACTGTCAAGTTGTATTGTACAGTGTGACTCCACTGTTGGGATTTACTACATGGCGTGCACAATATGGACAGAATATCAGTACTGTGATTTTCCTGCCACATATTATGGAGCATAATGGGTCTGGTATGGAGCAGCCACTAAACAGGACAGGAACAGACTACAGCGGACTGTACGGACAGCAGAAAAGATCACCGGTGCCCCCCTGCCCTCCATCCAGGACCTGTACCTCTCCAGAACCAGGAAAAGGGCAGGCAAAATCATCA
>JBBPDE010000034.1:9480886-9491348 GCA_037974605.1 Nannopetersius ansorgii | reverse complement strand
GTGTGTGTGTGTGTGTGTGTGTGCGTGTGCGTGTGTGTGTGTGTGTGTGTGTGTGTGTGTGTGTGTGTGTGTGTGTGCGCCCAGTGGTGGGCTGGTATCCTGCCCTGGATGGTTCCCTGCACCTGTAGGCCCCGGGATAGGCTCTGGGTCCCTGTGACCCTAGTAAAGACTGCTCCATTATTAACTGCATTATATACAACTGTAGCCAAAGTCTTCCTGCATGCACTGTAACCGTGCCAATGCTTCCCTCCCAGGTATAAATAAATTCACGAAGAAACTGCGTGACCCATATCTCATCGACAACAACGAGCTGCTGGACTTCCTCTCCAGGGTTCCGTCGGATGTACAAGTGGTAGGTGAAGTTCTGTACAGTTTCAGCCTGAGAATAAAGGGTTAAATTATAGCGCAGATCCAAGAGGAGCAGCCAGAGATCTGCAGCCCAGCTCGAACTCAGTTTGTAATCTGTGTTTTACAGGTTCAGTACAAAGAGCTTAAGGTGGAACCTGGACAAAACCCCAGCAAGAGACGGTAGAACAGTCCAGGATGCTCTTCTAAGAGTTCCTGAACGTTGTGGACCTTTGACTCTGGGGAAAAGTTCCTCTGCTGTCCTGTTCAGCTGTGAGGAACATGCTCTGAACAAGGTGTATTAAAAAACGAAGGTTTGGGCAGAAATGATGTTATAAGTGCACGTACAGATGCTTAACTGGTAAAAACAGTGGTTTTGTTGACGGCGGTGGAGTTGCAATACTTGAGGCTTTAGTTAATTGTGCTTGGAATGAAATACACTGCAAATGCTGTACAGACAAACAATTGAGGAGCTTCAAATGTAACTACAGTGGAGGAAATAGTTATTTGATCCCCTGCTGAGTTTGTAAGTTTGCAGACTTACAAAAAAATGAACTATGACGGAGTTTTTTTTTATGGAGAGAGAATATAAACCAGAAATGCAGAAAAAAACAGGTTGCATAAAAGTTATACATTGATTTGCATTTCCCTGAGTGAAAGAAGTATTTGATATCCAAACAAAACATGATTGAGTACTGGGTGGAGAAACCCTTGTTGGTAAGCAGAGCAGTAAGATGTTTCTTGGTCACCAGGTTTGCACACATCTTTACAGAAACTCTCTAAAGCCTTTAGCCTTCTTGGCTGCTGCCTGGCAACTCGAAGCTTCAGCTCCTCCACAGATTCTCTATAGGACTGAGGTCTGGAGACCTGGCTAGGTCACTTCAGGACCTTAATGTACTTCTTTGCTCTTTGGGAGTATGTTTTTGGTCATTGTCATGCTGGAAGACCATCCGCCACCCATCTCTAGTGTTCTGGCTGAGGGAAGGAGGTTCTTATCCAAGATTTTATGGTACATGGACCCACCAATTGGCCCCTTAATGAGGTGAAGACATCCTGTACCCTTAGAAAAACATCCCAAAGCATAATGTTTCCACCTCCATGCTTGACTGTGGGGATGGTGTTCCTCAGGTCATACTCAGCATTTCTCTTCGTCCTAACACAAGCCTTCTGAATCATTTAGATGGTTACTGGCAAACTAAAGATTGGTTGTACATGTGTCTTCTTGAGCAGGGGGGCCTTGTGGGCATTGCAAGATTTAAATCCATTATGATGTAGTGAGTTACCAACGCTGTGTTCTTAGTGACTGTGGTCCCAACTGCCTTCAGATCATGAACAGGGTCCTCCCGTGTAGTTCTGGGCTGATCCCTCATCTTTCTCACAACTGTCCTCACCCCATGGGCCAAGGGGCTGCATGGAGCTCCAGACCAGAGCTGGACTGGCTATCGGCCACTGGAAGAACGACAGCAAGAAGGGCCCCAGGGGTCACGGAGTACTGTCAGCACCCCCAACCCAATCTATGTGCAACATGGGCACACAGCCAGTCTGTGGGAAACAGAAGTCTGTCTGGGTTGTAGAGGATCAAATACTTAATTCACTCAATGACTTGCAAATAAATTTCAAAATTTTTTTCTTGATTTTTGGTTGATATTCTGTGTCTCTCCAACTACCTCATAAATTAGAGACTGCCAGCAAACGTACACATTCCGCAGGGGATCAAATAATGATTTCCCCCACTGTAAATATAATGTTATCCATACTTTTCATTATTGTTTTTCATTCTTGTTATTTAAGACAACTGGCAGCGCCAGCAGCGAGTCTTTTTTCAGCAAACATGAAAAAGAGAACTCCGGGTCTAAAGGTTATTGAGGTTTATTGTAATGAGGGGGAGAGTGACATGAAATGCTACGACCAAAGGGAGGTAAATGCCATGAGGAACCAACAATACTTCTCCTTCCTCCTGTCTTTGTGTGGTAAAGTGTAGCTGTCCTGAGGTGTTCAGTTCTGTCTGTACCAATCAAAGCTTTGTTAACTACTTTTTCCACTGAAATGTTCATTTATTATCTTATTAAGAGAGTTTATAGAAAATTTTATTTGTTTATCTGTTAAACCTGTGCTTGAAGAACTCATTGAATTTTAAAAATATTAAATTATTTGTATTTAAGCTCCTATTTACATCTGTCTGGGTCCTTATAAGCGTTGCTTTTATTATGGGTCAGTTGTAAATATAAGTCTTGGCTCTCTGCGGGTAAAATATCCAGGCATCTTCCCTTATGAAGGGAGATTTATGCTACTGATATTGTGATACAGATCAAACTTATTATATAAACTCTCCTTAACAAAGTTAAATCAGTAACAATTACACAATACAGGTTACCAAACAAGAGGCAGCCTATTAGGTGCCTTGTTAGTGTTTGGTGTGTTTGTAGCCCCACATGTCTGATACAGAGTAAGAGAAAGCAGTTTTGGGCAATTACTCAACAACACTTAAGCTAAAATTGTGACGTGACCAGCTATCACACATGAACACACCACAGCATCCAGTGTGAACAGTGAGAAATACTTTCTCTGCATTCAACCCATTCACCAGGTGAAGCAGTGGGCAGCCGGGAACACAGTGCTCAGGGAACAATATCTTGCTCAACAGTGGTGCGCCTAGCAGTCCTGGGGTTCGAACCCACAGCATTCTGGTTAACTCCCTAACCACCAGGCCACCAGCTGTGGTTGTGTGTTTATACTAACAGTTCTGGTTCTTTTTCAGTTCCATCTGACCCGCTCAGCAAAACAGACACCAACAACCAATCAGAATTCAGCACCAGCACATGCCCGTATGAATGACAAATCTTATTGAAGTGTTGTAGCTTGTTCATAACATATAGACAGTATTTACCCAATTTCAAACAAACCAGGCGTATAGTTGCACCTGTTCTTCTGATGTGGCTTGATCTATGGAATTTATTTGGTATTTCTGTAGCTTGGAACATTAATACAGAATTCATGTCATGTGTGGAATGTGGTTCAGCCAATCAAATTTTAGAGGTAAAATTACTGATATTCTAAATTTTCTTATTATTTTTTCATTTTAACTGCACACAATCGCTTATGCTGCATTATTGACTGAGAGATCAGCCACATTTTAACAGTTCAAGTCTTGTGGAGGTTCTAGATAATGAATGACACAGTTAATAGAACATGCTCTGTGAGAACACCCACCACGTGAGTCTGCAGGTTCGGACTGAGGGAGGGGAAGAGGGGCCGACTTGCAGCTCCAAACGAAAGGCTTATAATTAGCTTCTTTAATCCTAGGCTTTATTAAATAAACGCCTCTCTGGGAATCAGGACAGACTTACTGAACTATGAAGGATGCGAAGAGCAGACTCGCTTACGGCCTTGACTCTTCACCTCATAATGAGGATATAAAATGACCTGAGGCGTCCACAGTCACTCTCACATGTCCTTTAGGTTTTGTTTATTGATATTCATGTCCACTGAAGTTCATCCTCCAATTGAACAAAAAGAACTGTTTAATTATAGCAGTAATTAAAAGACTGCATTCTCTCTCTTAGCCTCTCATTAACACATGCACACATAGACACACTGGCACACACTTTTATGGAAGATCCAGTATTCCTATCATTATGGGGACCTTTGATTCTTGCAAAAGGATAAACATGTGCGTGCACACACACATATACTGTACACACATACAGGAAATATTACCTTATAAGGTCAAGAGAAATATCCCTAATTCTACAGATCAGCCAGCATTCCTGGATGTTTGATTCTTGCAAAGAAAAATAAACACACACACACACACACACACACACACACACACACACACACACACACACACACACACATACACCCACCATAGCAGTAGTTTAAACAACACCTGTACAGTCTGTGGTGCTGATAGTGTGAACTCTGAGTGCAGATATAAGCTAGGTGGACTTAATGTGTGTAGGGGGCCGTCAGTATACACACTTTGAGCTTGGATGTATGTGAAATACACAAATTGAAAGCAGTCTCAGCATTTCAAGAGAGAATAAAGAAGAATTCTATTTGCCCTGCTCCAACACACTCCTGGTGAAGTGCCCCAAAATGTGAAAACAGCTGGTTTTACAGCTCAAAACACAAAACAAGGGAAATCAAAAGTATAAACTCTTCTCTTTAATCAGCAAACAGCAATGTATTTCAGTATTTGATGTGATCTCTGCTCAGTGATCAATTCCAGTGTGTAAAATCTCCCATAACAAGTTAAAAAAGGAATTTAAGAGAAATGCTGCAGCAGCCGAAGTTGACTCATCCCTTTTCTGGGCTCCTCAGTCGGTTAGGAGGGAATACAGAACTGAGTAGAACTGCTTCCTCTCTGTGCATGAGGTTCCCCTGTGCAGAATCCTTCACACACTACAGGTTCCGAAGCTCTTATGGTAATAGAATGCTTTATCAAAGAGCCGAAGGAGTCTGACCCTGTACATTCTGTTTGCTTGCTTGTGCTCCTTATTGGAGCGCTGAACATTTTAATGAGCTGCCAGAATTGTTTTGATGCTTGAATTTCAAAAGATGCAGATGCTCTCGTGGGTTTTATTCCAGCTCAAGGAACCGAGCATGACCATTTCTTTCAAACACCGCGAGCAGCAGGAACTTTCCCGACACATTTCCGTGGCTCTGAACCCGGAGTCTCCCTGGCTCTCCGCTGCTGGACTTCAAAACAGACCCCTGGGACACAAGAGCGGGTCTCCAGGCCCAGGACTATTTCTGTCAAGTTAACACTGGATCGTTTTATTCCTTACAAAGCACTGAGTGGGGCTGAACGTGCTGATGGCTCTACTTACTGTTTTGTAATTCATAGAGACCCATTGGAAAGAGTATATTACAGTACATAGTATCTTATAGTATGTTGTGAAATGTTGAAAGTCTATTAAAAGTACATGTACAAAACCCATTATAGCAAAAAGGTGGAAGTGGAATCGAAACTCTGGAAGTGAAACTGAGTGACTGAGTTGAGTCAAGCACGCCTAAATGGTCGGCCTCAATGCCCTATTCATCCCTCATTCTTGCTAAGTGGAGGAGCAGACTTGCTGCATGGATACAACACGTTTAAAATTAATAACTGCCCAATCAGTATGTGGAACACGTAGCAGCAGTTGGAAAGCAATACATGAAAGCTGCCCCCAGGTGCAGAGGAGAATATGAGCACTGGCACCTCTGTGGGTTCAAACAGAGTGCTATGCATCTAATTGCTGGAGTGTCCACTTTCAGTCACACAATTTCTCCACAGCATACTAATGGCCCGGCAGCCCCGGATTGGCCAAAAAGTGCCCGATACAGACACACCAGTGTCTCTATAAGATACTATATGAGCTCCTGGGCTGTTTGTCACACTAGTGCTGGGTAAATACTGGACGGAAAGTCAGCGGCGTTATTTAAACTCAAAAGAAGAAACTGAACTGCTGTGCAGTTTAATTAACCCATCTCTATTTTTTAGCACTTTACAAAAGATGTTTTGTTATTTGTTAATCCAAAATATAGTATAAAAGTGTATCATATAAAAAGGAAGGGGTAACTATGCTATAATTATTATACAGCGCATCCAACCTTCAGCACATAACATGTAGTTTGGAATTTAGACATGGAGACAGCATAACTTCACTGGCCCAGTATAACTTTACCAGCTCAGCAATAACCAAACTGGCCCAGAATAACCCTGTGCTGACCTAGCTCAATCCAGAGCTCGGGTGAAAAAAAATAACCCAGCATTTTCTAGAGTCTAGAGTAGGCACAGAGACATTAGCGTTCATCTCAGGTTCATTAATAAATATGAATGTCAATTATGAGTGTACTTTCAAAAATTACAATTTACAATATTTGACTGATTAACATGTAGAAAGCTGCCTACATGTTTATAAGTGTAAGGTGTCAATTTGTCATACGTGAACACACCACAGCACACAGTGTGAACAGCATGAAATTCTTCCTCTGCATTTAACCCATTCACCAAGTGAAGCAGGGGGCAGCCAGGAGCAGTGTGTGGGGACGGTACCTTGCTCAAGTGTATGTCAGTGGTGCTAGTCCTGGGATTCAAACCCACACCTTTCTGATCACAGGGGCGACTCCCTAAAAACTAGGCCACCAGCTAAACAATAAGTAATAAATAGTGACCAGTCTTTTATATTAAGCTGATCTCCCCTGTGTGTTTGTGAGGGGCTTGGTTAGTTCTCAGTAGTGCTGAGGGTCCGGGGAACAACAGAGGAAATTCATAGATCATAACTTCCCCCTTATTGTCCACCAATGTGTCACACAGACAAGAACAACACATATAGACACTCTGAGACAGTACACACACAGAGACCGAGCAGCAGAGCAGTAGTTTTAGTTGCTGTGATAAGTCTGTGTGCTGTTGTGATTATAAAAAAGAGAACTGAACTTGAAAGATGAAGGTCAAGTTCTGCTAAAAGAAGTCATACACGTCGAAAGGGCTGCTCAGGTAAACACTTTCATTCACAGTAGCAAATATTCGTTCGTTTTTATTAACGTTTCTTTCTGCTCTATTCAGGGAATAAGGCATTAAGATTGTAATTTCCACAGTTATAACAACAATGCTTACAGTAATCTCTGAATGCATTTTATAGTATTCTGCTTTTTTCCACTTTTCCTTTATTTGGGGTACAGCCTTATTTACTATTGAATATCTAATGGGCTGCTGGTGGCCTGGTGGGTAGGATACTTGCTTCTGGACCAAGAGGTCATGGGATGGAATCCTATGTTCAGCAGACGTATACTGGGCTCCTGAGCCAGACCCTTAACCCCAAGTTGCTCCAGGGAGACTGTCCCCTGTAGTTAGGGAACGGAAGTCGCTTTGGATAAAAGTGTGTGATAACTGCGGTAATTGTAAAGCAAGTGGTTATTATTCTAATCTCCCAAAAGTGTGTCATTTGAGATTGAGATGTATCTCAGATAAATATGCTACTGTTTCCCTTCCACAGGTCACTAAAGGAGAATGATGCTGACGTTAGTTTTGATGTCCTGTGTTTGTTTATCACACTGTCTTAAATGGTCTTGGAGGACATTACCCTGCGATATTTCGTTATCCAACACTTCTGTTTCGCTGGACTGCTCTGGCAGAAAGTTGCACGCAGTTCCCAAAATTTGTGTCTGGAACGCCACTGAACTGAACTTGTCTAAAAATAAAATAAGGAGCGTTCCCCGTGATTCTTTCTCCAAGCTGCACAATCTGACACTGATCAATCTCAGAGGGAATCGGATTACAAATGTGGATCGCGCAGACACAGTCATTTTTTCTGGTTTGGAGAAGCTCAAAACATTGTTGCTTGATGACAATCATCTCTCTACTGTTCCACAAGACGTTCCACCAGGATTACAAAATCTGAGTCTCAATGGAAATCACATCCGGGCCGTCAGACCCTCAGACTTTAAAGGAATGAAAACAGGAATAAAACAGATCAGGTTATCCAAGAACTGCTATCATGAAACTAAATGCGAGTCCTTCTTTATTCATAATGGAACATTTTCAGATTTACGTCACCTGACCTACCTCTCTTTAACACAAAACAGGCTGAATCAGATCCCGCCGTATTTGCCCGAGTCGCTTGAAACACTCCATTTACGGCAGAACACAATTGAGAACATTGACGAATCTGACCTAAAAAACTTAATACAGCTCAGAATTCTGGATTTATCTGGAAATTGCCCTATTTGTCACAACGCTCCTTTCCCATGCAGACCCTGTAAAACTAACAACAGTGCCCTGCAGATTGATCCAGAAGCTTTTAGCCAGCTCTCCAAACTTCAGGAGCTGCGCTTGTCAGGAAACTCTCTACGAGCACTGAATCCGTCATGGTTCAGTAACCTTAAAAGGCTGAAGCATTTATATCTTTCTTTCAACTTCCTGATCAGCGAAATTATAAGTGGACAGTCCTTCTCTAGTCTGCCTCATGTGGAGATCATTGACCTTTCATACAATAACCCACCACAAATATTTTCTAGGAGACTGACACTCTCTGAAAATTTCTCAAAACTGAAGTCACTGAAAACCCTCCACCTGGAAGGCTACATGTTCTCCGCCCTCTGTGGAACTGACCTGAAGCCGCTCTATAGTTTGAAAAACCTCTCCGTCTTAAATCTGGGGGTGAACTTTATCCTCCAGGCCAATCTGTCTCTTTTAGAACACTTTTACAATTTATCCATCATTTCCTTGATCGACAACAGACTCACGTTCACTGGGATGAAAAATGAACAAGATGCATCCTGCAGAAGTGGTGCCGACTCTGAGGGTCATGAAGAACAGAGTGTGCAAAGCCCCTATATCCACAGAGATCAAGAGTTCCGCCGCTATCCTCCCTTTGTCAAACCCGAGTGCTTGGCGACAGGGCCTGTTCTAGATCTCAGCAGGAACAACATGTTCTACGTCCGTCGAGAGTATCTTCAAGCTGTGGGGAATATTACATGTCTTAATCTTTCTAATAACGTCATTAGTTCATATTTCAATGGCACCGAGTTCACTCAGTTCCCTCAGCTTAAGTACTTGGACTTGTCCCATAACCGAGTCTACCTGTGCTTAAAATCAGCCTTTCGTGAGTTAAAAGAGCTGCAATTCTTGGACTTAAGTCACAACAAACATTACTTTGATGTAGCGGGTGTGAACCACACTCTGGCATTCCTGGAAAACCTGGAGAACCTCAAAGTGCTCAATCTCAGCTGGAATGAAATAAACACTTTGAGCGATAAGACCCTGAACAGCAGCTCACTCCAGGAGCTCCAGTTTGAGGGGAACCGACTAGACATGATGTGGAAAAAAGAAAAAGGCTTTAAAAGTCTCTTCAAATTTCTAACAAACCTAACACACCTCGATATCTCATATAACAAACTCCAACAAATTCCTGAGGACATATTGAGTTATTTCCCACCGACTCTGAAATATCTGAATTTGAATAGGAACCAACTGGGGAGGTTCTTTTGGAACCAGCTGAGACACCTGCCTGAGCTGGAGATACTGGATTTAAGCAAGAACCAGTTGGACTTTGTGTCGGTTAATTCAAGTTCTCTTCGGATCTTAGACTTGAGACACAACATGATCGCCGAACTGGGAGACACCTTTCTGCAGCAAGCCAAAAGTCTCATAAGTCTTGATCTTGGTTTCAACAGGCTGGAAACATTCAACGTGACTTTCCATAATGGAAATTATCCACACACTCTGTACCTGGAGAGCAACCCTTTGCGCTGCACATGTGACCTCCTAGACTTTGTTCTGTGGTTGGAGACCAGTGAGGTGGTGATCCCTCACCTCGCCACAGGGGTCCTGTGTGACTTGCCAGCTCCCAAGAAAGGCCTGCCGATGATCAAACTCGATCTTAAAAACGCCTGTATCAATGACAGTACTGCACAAACCCTCTACATTTTCTCCTCCACCCTCATCCTCGTCTTGATGTTCACAGTCTTCACAATACATCTGTTCTACTGGGATGTGTCCTACATCCTGAAGTTCTGGAAAGCCAAAATAAAGAGCCACAAGTCCTCAGAGTGTGTTTATGATGCCTTTGTCATGTATGACACCAAAGACCCTATGGCTTCTGACTGGGTACTGAACCACCTGCGAGTTGAGCTGGAGGACAGGGGAGAGCGGGTCCGCCCCCTCTGTCTGGAAGAGAGGGACTGGACGCCTGGCTCGTCTGTTATGGAGAACCTTAACCAAAGTGTCCGGTGGAGCAGGAAGACGGTTTTCGTGCTCACTGGGGGCTTCGTCTGCAGTGGGATTTTTAAGGTGGCAGCTTATCTCGCCCAGCAGCGGCTGCTGGAGGAAGGTGTGGATGTAATGGTGTTAATCCTGCTGGAACCGGTGCTTCAGCATTCAAGAATACTGCACTTGCGACGGTGCCTGTGTGGGAACAGTGTGCTGGAATGGCCCAGGAACCCTTCAGCAGAGAACTGGTTCTGGCAGAGTCTTAGGAACGCCATCAGAAATGAGAACCAAGGAATGCAAAGCAAGCTGTTCAAGAACTATTTTAGCAGCTAAAGATCTCACTGAGAATGGTGTGTGTGTGTGTGTGTGTGTGTGTGTGTGTGTGTGTGTGTGTGTGTGTGTGTGTGTGTGTGTGTGTGT
>JBBPDE010000034.1:9469439-9480786 GCA_037974605.1 Nannopetersius ansorgii | reverse complement strand
GTGTGTTGGGTGAAGGATGCTGAGGAGAGACTCTGAGTGTGTTGGGTGAAGGATGCTGAGGAGAGACTCTGAGTGTGTTGGGTGAAGGATGCTGAGGAGAGACTCTGAGTGTGTTGGGTGAAGGATGCTGAGGAGAGACTCTGAGTGTGCTGGGAGAAGGATGCTGAGGATGAAGCTGCAGGAAAGTGGAGAAAGGGAAGGTCTAGTAGGTTTATGGATGTGGGAGGACATGCAGGTAGCTGGTGTGGGAGAAGAAGATGCAGAAGACAGAATGAAATGCAGGCAGTTGATCCGCTGTGGAGACCCCTAATTAGGAGTGCCTGAAGGTAGAAGAAGAAAAGTGTGTGAAGGTTCTCTGAGTTGTCAAAAATAATCTGAATTTAATGAAGCAATAATGTGTTTGTGCCTGAGACTCAATTTTATGTTTGTTTAAAGTTAAAAGTACTTAAAGGTTCTCCAAATATTCTTCTAAAAGTATCCTTGAACCCCATTTATTGATCATTATTAGTCCAGATTATGAAAGGGGGATGACCCTTTTCTTTAACAACGGATGAATAAACATACCAAGTTCATATCACTCTTCGTCTACTACTGACCCCCTGCCTGTGGAGTCTGAGGGAAAAGTGCTGTATAAAACTCGCCCAGAAACCAGCAGGAGTCCAGTGAGTCCGCAACATCACCACAAACAGCTTTTCCAGCCTGGAGGTCACCCAGGGGCAGGGTTGGGGTGGGATCAGAGTCAGGGGTGGGGTAAGGATTGGGTGGGGTCAGAAGAGGGGGTCCGTTCAAAATCAGATGTCGGGTCAGAATCAGGGGTGTATTCGTGGGTGGATTCGTGGGTGGGGTCAGAATCGGGGGTTGGGTTATAGGTGGGATTAAAACCAGTGATGGGGTCCGAATTAGGGGTGGAGTTATATGTGCGGTCAGGGCTGGGGTTGCCCAGTTTTATCAGTGGGCAGTCATTTGGGCGGTGAAATCAAACTATCATTGAGTTTGATTTCACCGCCCAAACTGATCACTTACCATCCCTGCTAAGGTGTACAGTACTTGTTACAGTAATGAGCAGCTGCATGGTTGCCATAGTTACCGGAGAATCTCATCAGCAACTTTTTTTTAGGACATGTGGGGTTTCTGGACATAAAGTCACGTTTCAGACTTAGATGTCTGTGAAAAACTGAGAAGTGAATAAAAAATATTTATTAAAGAAAGAACTGACAGGAATGAAATGTGTGGGAATGCCCTGATGGTGGGAAAGTGCCTCTCTTGTGGACCAAGTCTGTTCAGGAGGAGGGTGGTGGAAGAGCCAACCGTCTGAGTGCGCATGCGCAAAGGGGTTGTTTTTCACCAAACTCCTCTATAAGACCTGGCTGAGTGCAGGAGGACAGCTGTGCGCGCCAGGAGCTCCGAACTACCTCCCGAGCCGGTACCGAGGACCTGCTGGCTCGATGAGGGTCCTGTAGCTGCAGCCCTGGTCCGGACGGGTCCACGCTCAGCGCGCGGAGTCTCCTCTCCTGCGTTTTGCAGGTCGGTCTGCCACCATGGTGCTGGGAAAGGTGAAGAACTTCTTCATCAGCTACGACTGTCTGAATGACAGCAACGTCCCCGTCTTCGCGAGTGGGGACTATGTCTCAGGAAGGGTGGTCGTGGAGGTCACGGGAGAGATCCGCGTGAAGTCTCTGAACATCCACGCCAGGGGGCTCGCCAAAGTTCGGTGGACCGAGTCGCGCAATGCTGGATCCAACACTGCCTACACTCAGAACTACAACGAGGAACTGGAGTACCTGAACCACAGGGACCTGCTGATCGGACACTACCGAGGTGAGGGGCATTATCTGGGCTGTCAGTGAGGGGGGCTTTCGAGCTGCAGTGACAGATGCTCCTTATTGTGCTCCCTGTCTTTGGTCTGGTTCTCAGATCTTCAGAAAGTGCGAATAGTCCGTAGAAGGATTTTAACAAACACACATTGCTGCAATGTTGCAACACGTCATCAAAAGTGTTACAGTGTTTCAGGAGTTGTTATTAAACAAACTTTGAAGTGTGTTTACTGGCTGCAGGGTCGGTTTGGCTCCTGCACAGACCGTCCGGAGACACTTAGCTGTCCGTTTTTCAAATCCAACTTTTAGAAACAACCAAAAGAAGGAACGAATTCCTGTCCTTTAAAGACAAGAGTACGAAAGCAGACGTGTCCGTTCGGTTCCGTTCCTTTATTCTCGGGTCGCTCTGGTAAGTTTGTGCTCTTTGTTAGAGGCGGTTTAAACCTGTTCAGAAGCTGATGAGGATGGGGGGTGGGGGGTGGGGGGGGGGGTTGTGTGGAGCAGCCTCTGCTCTCTGATTGGTGGAGGTGCTCGTGTGTGTCGAATGACCTCATACCTTTGCAGAAGTGTCAAAGGACTGCATCGCAACTTTTGTTGCAGCTGTTTGGCTTTGAAGGAGCAGCATGTTGTTCATCAGAGTGGTGGTCCTGGAGACCCCTTGTTTACTGTTTACACCTTCGGCTCGAGATTAGATGAGTGATTGACTCGTGTTGTCGCCCTTCACTAAACTGTAACACTTAACCGTTTCCCATCTATAGTATTACTAAAGCCTTTGTGTTTATAGTTTAGTGTATTTTCACTGTATTTTCTACATATTCTTATTGAATTTATTTAGACTTGTATGTTTTAGATTCTCATTGTCCCTGTGTGTCTTTGCTCACGGTTTCCTCCAAGATGAATAAAGCGTTTTGATTCTGATTCTGTTTAGTAGATTTATAATTGATTGGTCAGACCTGATTAGATATACACCCTGAGCTGCTTCTCCAGGACCGGGAACCACAGTATCAGGAACAGGCCGTTCTGTACTAAATGTTGAATAAGCATTAAATGTCTGGGGAAAATGCTGAGGTTACAGTTTTTAGTAAAAGAAAAAGATTAACAAGAGGAAATTTGTTACAGCAGTAAAGTGGAGAGAACAAAAGAAGAAAGTATATACAACCCTATTCAAGTATATGTGTGTGCTCATTAGATATATAGGTATGAATGGGATTCGTTTAGTATGTGTTTGTATCTGGCAACATATTTGCACACTTTCTTTCAAGTCTTTCTTTGAGCCCAGGCTGCAGTGCACACACTCTTTCCTCTTGTGGGCGCTGTAAATGGGCCCCAGCTGAAAGCTGCTGCTGTAATGTGTATGCATGAGGAAATCCGGCTGAGGGCGGCTGCCTGTGCCGGTTTGGTCCGGTCTCTTCTGGCTCTCGGCTGGTGGGGGTGTTTATATCTGCCCTGCTGTTCAGGCTGCTCTCTCCTGCTTATGTGGCAGCAGAATAACCCAGAAACAGAATCACTCCAGACCTTTTCATGCTTATAAGAAAGAAGGCAGTTCTAATGTCTCGCCAGGTTTAAATGTTTTATATCCGAAAACTAATTTAAATGTACAGATCAACCTTTTCTGCTTGAGTTTTGGCTAGAAATACGCACCCTAGAAGACCAACATGATTTCACCCACACACCTTTTGTTTCAGCAGTGGGTTTGAATGAAATACTCTCATTCACTGTTCATGGGCTCTTTATCGTTGATTTATAAATATATAAAGTTTCAGTGCGTGCGCTGTATAAAGTGATTGCATGCATAGTTGGTGGGAATATTTTCCCAGAGTCCCATATTTTCCCATGTTTCAGGTTTGATACATAGAATGTCTTTTCCTTTGTTCTAGATGAGGACGACAGTGGGGAAGAGGGCTTCACTATACTTCACTCAGGGCGACACGAGTATCCCTTCAGCTTTGAACTCCCCCAGACGTAAGAATTGCCTGTTTTTAACTAATTTACATTCTTTTTCAAATGAGAGTTTGTCAGAAAGAAGTGAAGCGAAGCAGGTACAGCGTTCTGCTTCAGACAAAATGCTTTCTGTTCTCACTAATGTCGCCCTCTTTCTCCTCGCAGGCCTCTGGCGACGTCGTTTGAAGGAAAGCACGGCAGCGTGCGCTACTGGGTGAAGGCTGAGCTGCACAGACCCTGGCTCCTGCCCATGAAAGTGAAGAAGGAGTTCACTGTCTTCGAGCACATCGACATCAACACCCCGCTGTTGCTGGTGAGAGGAACACCTTAGACGGTCCTTCTAGAAAGAGTTTAAGGCCTTCGGCTCTGTAATGCGCTTTGTCTCCTGTACTTATTTGCTTTTTTTGTTGCCCTTCCAGTCACCCCAGGCCGGCACAAAAGAGAAAACCCTTTGCTGCTGGTTCTGCACCTCAGGGCCTGTTTCACTAAGTGCTAAAATTGCAAGGAAAGGCTACACTCCAGGTAAGAATAAATCAGAATCAGAAAACTTGAGTGATCCCGGAGCAAACCGCTTATGTTACGACTGCACAGACACACACAGACAAGCACATTATAAAATATAACATTTAAATAAATCCAATTAAAAGTCTGCAGAAATAACTCCAATATGAAATATGCGACATATACGAATGAATATATGAAATTATAGATAATTGAACTTACAGTACAGTAAATTTCTAGTGACACAGAAGTATGTTATTGCAAGTAACAGACTTAATAAACTTATAAAAAGTATTTCCCAAAGCTTCATTCCGCCCAAAACGACTGTGTCTGGCCACGTTCGCTTTAGAGTGCATCCAGATACCACCGTAAAAGTGTTTTTTCAAGATCTGTGTGTTTTCTTGCAGGAGAATCCATCCAGATCTTTGCTGAGATTGAGAACTGCTCCTCCCGAGTGGTCGTGCCAAAAGCAGCCATCTACCAAACACAGATCTTCTACGCCAAAGGAAAGGTGAAGGAGATCAAACAGCTCGTTGCAAACCTCCGTGGAGATCCTTTACCATCCGGCAAAACCGAGATGTGGGACGGCAAGATGCTGAAGATCCCCCCTGTGTCCCCTTCCATTCTGGAGTGTGGGATCATCCGTGTGGAGTATTCCCTCACGGTGTATGTGGACATCCCTCGCGCTGTGAATCTGTCCCTGAACCTGCCCCTGGTAATTGGAACCATACCACTCCACCCCTTCGGCAGCCGCACCTCCTCCGTCAGCAGCCAGTGCAGCATGGCCATGAGCTGGCTGGGCTTGGCCCTTCCTGAGCGGCCTGAAGGTAAAACACGAGTCTGAACATCTCAAATTAGGACCTCCCTACACAAAAAGTGAAGCAGTATGACATGTATGCAAATGTATGGTGGCGGTGGCCTAGTGGGCAGGATACTTGCCTGTGGACCAATAGGTCATGGTTTCTAATGCTACCTTCAGCTTACCACCACTGGGTTCCTGAGCAAGACTCTTAAGTCCAAGTTGCTCCAGGGAGACTGCCCCCTGTAGTTAGAGAATGGAAGTAGCCTTGGATAAAAGCGTTTGCTGAATGCCGTAAATGTAAGCTAGTGGGACCTATCAATCATGAACTGTTACTTATGTTACTTTTGTAAAAAAGTATGACAGTAGAGCATATGTCATTGTATGTAATTAGTATAGCATATGTAATTGTATGTTCCTTTGTATATATATATGTACACTTGCATAACATATAACTGTACTCTATTAGTAAATGTAAACTAGTATATTGCATATCAATAAAAATGAATAGAATACAATGTAAATAAGTATAACATATATTAAGTGTAAAAAGGTAGAACATTTAGAATTGTCCATTTCCAGTGTAAAACTTTGCTCTTTTTATTTCAGCCCCACCAAACTACTCTGAAGTCGTCACAGATGAGCAGAGACAGAGCGGCCTGGAGTCCCCAGCAGTGCGGGATGAACTGCAAGGACCACTGTTTGCTTACATCCAGGAGTTCCGCTTCCAGCCTCCTCCCCTGTACTCCGAGGTTCGTTCCTGATCCAGCTTCAAAGAATGCTTTGTCCTCTTTTAACCTTCGTTTTAGGAGACATATCCTCCTCAAACTCACCATGGTTTTGTTTCATTTTCTAGATTGATCCTAATCCAGAGATGGGGATCAGCACTCAGGACAGGAGATCCGACGCCTGTCCGTCTCGCTGAAGGAAGAACACGGCCTGACCTGTGAAGAATTTCTTACCTGTTGAGCTTAACCTCATCGCTGGGGTTTGTTCTGCCTCTACGAAGAGACGTGAAGGACCAGACTGCTTTGTGAAGATGAAGGCGAGGTGCTTCCTCCTGGTTCTGATGTTGTCCTCCTGATCAAATGAATCCTGGAGACCTCCAAAAGCTGCTGAAGGTCCCGGGTCGTCGATCCTCTCATCCATCTGTGGTGTTCGGGCACCAGCAGAGATTTGAAGGCGTGAAGCCGAGCCCTTCAAATCAATTGAGACTGAAAGGAAACTCCGAGATCAGCGGGCCAAAGTTCCAGGTCCTGATCTTCATAGCTTGCTGTTTGAATGTAATTTCCAGAACAGCCTGAAAGAGTCCACATATGCTGAAATTAGTTATATCTGAAAGTTCCGAGTAGTACCGAACAGAAAGGGCAAAAGACGCTACCACGGATCTCCTCAGTGGAGAGATGGATGACCTGCAGCGTTCCTTTATCACTTTCCTTTTGGGTTGGAATCTCAGTTTGTGAGTCTCAGCCTGATTTTCAGAATCTAATACCTGCTGTAAGTGTGAATCGGCTCTGGCACGCCGAGCCACATGCCTGAGTGCAAGACACGCAGTGAACCTCCGCGGCTCTGCTGCCTCTGAAGGGCTTACTTTTAGGCGGTTTGCTTGTTTGCCAAACAACCTCTTAGTCTCTCTCTGAATTGTGCGACTGAATCATGCTGTTTTGACATGGTGCAAAAAAATATCAGCAGAAAAGACTAAGGAGCTCAAACCGAGATGCAAAAGGAATAACATTCCTGTTTTCTTTCTTTTTTTTTTTTTCTTCTTTTCTTTCAAAAACGACTCCAGTTGGTCTCGGAGCTGTTGAGCAGCGCCTCTGACCCCCGTGGTCAGTTTGAGTAGTACAATTGAAATGAGTGTCACATTTGTTTCCAAACTCATATTATTTGGACGATGGCCTGTTGAAGTAGATACTGGCCTAAAAAAAACACCTTAATAGCACTTTTCAGAGAAGGACGGAACAAAATGGCATGTCGCCCTTTGCGATTGTGATTATGAAAAAGTAGTTGGGCAAATCATATGCGAAGAAATTTTCAGACGTGGTGCATATTAACAGGCGTATAATCGCTTCTTTATCTCGAATGATGGAGTTCTGCGGCCTCTTCCCAGAAGAACGTCTCTGGTGTTGTCTGACGCCGTTTTCCTGATCTTTCCAGTTTTAAGTTCATGCTCTGTGTGTTGTGCTTCTATTTACCTGGTTAAGAAGGGAATGTTAACGTGTTAAATGTACATGAAGAGAACTCCAGCGTCCTTTCTGTCATGTGGATTAGATGAGTTCGTGTATAGTGTCGTGTGAGGACTCCTCCTCTCTACGTTCTGTTTAAGGCACTTCCAGGCGATGCTGATTTTCACTGAAAGGTGGTGTTGAATATGTGGTGCGTTCAGGAATTAAGAGGTGCGTTTTAAGTCAGCAGGTGCATAGCTATTGAATCTGGCTTCCATCTGTGTTACCTCATGTTCCATTTCAGGGGCTGAAAGGTTCTAAACTGATTTAAGCTTCTCCTAACAAAAAAAAGGTGCAATATATTTTTGTTTATGTATGTGTCTTTTTACGGTTTTGTATCTTTCACACATTGCTCACTTTTGTATCATGATTTTGTAGGGTGTTAATATTATGCCACAGTAAATGGTTTGTTGTCTTTATCAGTTCAATAAACAAATCTTTTTTCTAATGAGCGGGACTTCTGTGTTTTTCACACACTGAAAGGATTAGGGTTGGGCTGTTATTATGGCAGTAATTCTTCCTGATCACTCCTGAGGTCTGTATTGGCCTGTATAGGCTGCCGAACACGATTTCCCAGCTTTCACCTTCCAGTTCACTGAGTGCACGGATAAGCTCTACCAAAACATACCAACTGGGTCAAACGGCTCATCAAAGCCTTCTTGTACCTGTCACTGTGCACCTGGGCCGACGCATTCGAAAAAGAAACTACCTTCTTGGTCATAAACAGATGTTTTTGCTCCTGACGTTTATCCTGAAGTCTAAATAAACCAGCCTAGAATGTTCACAGATGTTGAGTATCTATAGATATGTCAGGTATGTAAGAGGTCTGGCAGGGATATGAAATTATTTATTATTTATTTATGAAAAATAATACAGTAGGAATAATTATTACACTAGATCAGACACAGTGTGAACAATAAATTTTCTCTGCATTTAACCCATTCATCAAGTGAAGCAGGGGGCTACCACCAATGAGGGGCACTCGGTGAGCAGCTGGGATTTGAACCCACAACCTCCAGATTGCAGGAGCCCTATCCACTAGGCCACCAGCTGGCCCAAAACAGAAAGATAAAGCTGTATTGCACAAAATTTGATTGTGGTTTGCATTACTATAAGAACATACGTATCATCATTGCAAAAATAATACACAAATAATTCCTACACAAAAACGGCTCACATTACAGTGACGTAATGCTTGACCTCTTCATCTCCATCTTGGCGGTGGAATGTTCTGCAGGCATTCTTTTAGTCTGTCCTAGCTAGTCTAAGGACCAGATGGTGACCTTACACAAGGAGACTATTGTCGTTGTGCGCTCCTCGACGGAGGCCCCTGCTTTAATAATGGAAAAGACACCTCATGTGTTCACGTCCCCATCCCCCCACAACTCTGCTCTAGAACAGATGTGGACTCCAGAGAGCTGCACATGGACCACTAACCCATTTCCTTTCTCGCAGTCATAAGCATTCCTACTCATCAGTTCTCAGTTAAGTTCCGCCTTGAGGGAAAGGCATGTGTTTCAGTCCTTGGAATCATTCCTAAGTGGTTTGGTGTACAATATCAATAACTAATCAAACCTATTAAAACCACAGTGAATGTAAACTCTGCTAAATAACATGAAACACGATCACCAGGCCATGTTTCACACACCAGAACAGGAAAGAAGAAGAGGAAGAGTCATTTCTTCATTTCTGTCTATTTATGGATGCACTGGTTTGCCAGTTTCTTAGACATACACTATATGGACAAAAGTACTGGGACACACCAGTTGTTCAGGATTTAGGCTAGGCCCCTTACTTCCAGTGCAGGTCTACCTTAATGCTTCAGCACACCAGGCCATTTTGGACAAAGGCATGTTCCTACTTCATGGGGGAGGCTCTTTTCTATTCCAAACTGACTGTGGAATAGACATGGCTGGATGAATTTGGTGTGGCAGAACCTGACTGGCCCACACAGAGTCCTGACCTTAAATTCGTCCAATACCTTTGTGATGAACTGGAACGAAGATTGCAAGCCAGGACTTCTCACCCAATATCAGTGTCTGACCTCAGAAATTCTCTACAGAAACTGCAAAATCGTGTGGAAAGCCTTCCAAGAAGAGTAGAAACCGTTACAGCTGCAAAGAGGAGATCAACTTCATATTAAAGTCTTTGTGTTTGATTGAAATCTCATTGTCCCTAAGTCCCTATTGGTGTAACGATGAGGCATCCCAATACTATACAAAGTGCAGTAACTACATATTTGGTCAAAATTGACTTTAGATTACAAATGGAGTTTAGGACATCTGCTTTGTCTTGTGAGAAAATATCCTGGTTCAAAGTTGCTCCGTTTCAGAGAAATGATGGTGTCCAAATTGCAGTAACTACAAAATCCATACTAATACTAACACTTTAAAGCCTTTTTTCTCAGTTTCAGCTTTGGGGTAATTACTGCACTTGGGCTTTGTAGGACAGTATTGTCCCTATGGTGTATATTCCAATAAGACACTACACAACTGGGACATGTCATTTAAATCAGACTCACCGGGTGTTTCCAGCAACTGTTGGGCAAATAAATGGTGCGAGGCACGCCTGTTATATCACCTGCCAAATGTTTTTTGTCCTGGGCTTTTAATGTAACATTTTCATGGGTGTATCAAGAATGGTGCAATAATAAACTAGACACTATTTTGGTGGGGGGGGGCAAAAGCTTGTAGGATGAGCTTAGGTCAAAAGAGAACAGCACGAATTGGGCAAGCAAACAGACAGACAACAACCAGGAAAATAACACTCAGATTCAACACTTTTGTACGTTACGAACCACTTATTGTCCTTTGTCTCAAATGTGCTTCAGCAGCAGAAGACCAAAAAAAGTTCCCTTTGCATCATTCTGACGGATATATCCAGTTTGATGCAAACAGCCATGAAATCCACAAACATCCACGAGGACCAGGCAGCGGTGGAGTGGTTTATGATTACACACCAGGTCACAGGTCACCAAAGGTTTCCAGTGGCATTCAAAACCCCCTGATCTCAACTTTTTTGGAGCGCCTTTGAAATGAGATGGAAAGGGACGTTTATGCATGGCACCTTCTTGCACATCTTGTATCATTATATTTTTGCATCTTCATATTTTTTTTTGTATCATTTGGTTTCTATCTGAGTTGCAGAACCCACCTGAGCAAGTTTACTGCAATCATTGTTAAGAAAAGCATATCTGCACCAGTACTGCTGGTCATTAGGTCACTGGACTTTCTTTACGTAACAGTCTGAGTGTGCATTATCTCCGTGTGATTTATGCAATCCTGCAGCTCTAAAAATGGGTGTGGATCCCAGGACACTTTCGTAACTGTAACCAAAGATCAGTTCTAGGGAGGCTGTAACCAGAGAGCACTTCTGCAAGTCTGACTGTGCTTAGCTGCCTGCTTGTGTCCACCGCTGCACCGCTGAGGGCTTGGACCCGATATACAGCTCCTTTCAGCTGAGTCAGCACGTCACACACGGCCAGAAGGACCAAATCACTTCCACCTACACTGTAAGGTTTAAACCGGGTAACTTTGCTTAGTTTTAAGTCACATCCGCAGCAGGTCAACAACAACAATGATCCAAGACTATTCAAATACGACAGTGAATGCTGTGCCTAGTTACTTCTAATTTCATTTCAATTTGTTGCTAATCATACATGCAGAGTAGGAATCTCTCAATTTAATGCTGTCTGTTAGTTGTTGGGGAGGTGAGGGAATCACCGAGGACTGCAATATCATTGGGACCTGGTCTCCTAACACATCTTGTATTGTTTAGTGAAGAGGGGTTCACAGTTATGAAAGGGGTGTCTGTTTAACAGAAGGTCCTGGGTTCGAGGCCTGGTGACACAGCAGTCTTCAGGACCACGAGATTGAGAAGGACGCTCTTCCCTGACCGAGGAACTCAGAGGAGTCTAATCTGATAAATGAGCAAGAAGAGGAAGAGGGAGGGGAACACAAAAGTTGACTTTATTTCTCAGACAAAATACATTTAGCTATTTAAGCCCATGAGTCAGCACTTTTCCAGCTTTTTGGGAGGAGGTCAACTTCAGTCGTGACTTTCAAAGC
>JBBPDE010000034.1:9422310-9433038 GCA_037974605.1 Nannopetersius ansorgii | reverse complement strand
GACAGTGAGACAGTATATACTGAGACACTGAGACAGACGGTGGGACAGTGAGACAGTATATACTGAGACACTGAGACAGACAGTGGGACAGTGAGACAGTATATACTGAGACAGACAGTGGGACAGTGAGACAGTATATACTGAGACACTGAGACAGACAGTGAGACAGTATATACTGAGACACTGAGACAGACGGTGGGACAGTGAGACAGTATATACTGAGACACTGAGACAGACGGTGGGACAGTGAGACAGTATATACTGAGACACTGAGACAGACGGTGGGACAGTGATCGTCGTTCTGAATGAACTACAGTCTGAGATTCTCCCTTTACACAGTGAACAGTGTTCCAGTGTTTCAGTGGAGAGCAGTTGAGAACATAAAGGATAAACGGGTTCCTGACGTCCGTCTGTTCCTCTCCTCCCTCATTCCGCACCCCGCGACAGAAGAACAGCCAGTGTGGAGGGGAAGCCATTGGACCCTTCCTGTTATGACAGGAAATGCATTGAAATGTGCTTCCTGTCCCCGCAAGACTAGTGTTTCTGAGACACCCCCCCCCACCCGGTTTATTTCACTCTGCATGTCTCCCTGTTTTGTCCTCCCGGGGCAGAGATCACTCCCTGAAGGCTGTGAAGTGTGTTTTCACCTCAGCCACGCCTCAGCCACCACAGGTGAGATCATGGTTCTGCGTGGAGATAAAGATCTGAAGATCTGAAGATACGGGACGTGGGGTTAAAAAGGACAATTGTTTTTGACGGACAGATAAAAAGGTTTCAAAAGTGTTAACAGGCTCAAACCAGTTTAATTATTTCATTATAAAAAAATTACATTTCATGATTCAAGTTTAATATTTATCCCATACACCGTTATACACTCACAGCATGCTATGAAGCACTCCAGAGACACTGCCATTACTAGCAAATAGAACAGAATAATATAACAAATCCACGCAAATGTAAACAATGTAAATATAACAACATATACAAGCTGGTTTTCCGTGTTCTACACCGTTGCTCCTTAAAATCAGGTTTGAAATATTTGTGCTGTTTATGAAACAATCTCTGACAACTGTGTTGCTTGGCAACCATAGCTTACTGTTAACAGGCCATGTGGGTTTGATAAGTACTGATTGTTCATCAATTATTCAGAGAATATTAGTATAATTTATTTTCCCAACAACATCCATTGCCTCAAGAGTCAGAGTGCCTTGACATGCAGCCCCTTGGTGGACATTACTGATTACTTTTAATTCAAAATGATTTTGAATTGCATTCTTTCGAATGGAAGATCTGGAGCAGAGAGAGCTGAGGTCGTGCTGATTCTGGTTTACGTGTCTGAGTGTGAGTTTCAGCTGCCTGTGTGTTCGGGCTGGTGTGGGGGGTGTGGTGTGTGTGTGTGTTGTATCGTGTGTAGTGTGTGTGTGTGTGTGTTGCGTGGTGTGTGTGTCTGTAATCTAAATCATGTGAAGGTGAGAGTGTGTGAGTGCAGAGCAGTAGGAGTGTGAAGCTCACCCTGCTGGAGTTTGTGACAGAGTCTGTGACGTTCATGCATGGGCATCGAGAACACATGCATACGCACACACACACACACGCGCGCACGTACACACAAACACACACACACACACACACACACACACACACACACACACACACACACACACACTCAGTTCCTTTATCCAGTAATCCACCAAGGGACCTGGACCACAGATTACTCAGTAAAATCACATGTCCTTGCCAAACACACACACATACACACACACACACACACACACACACACACACACACACACACACACACACACAGATTACATACATTTATAGTCATAGACAGAACTCAATTATTAATTTTGTTCAATTAGAAATAGTGTGTGTTGATACAGAGACCTTGAACTTAAAATAAACTTGTTAAATATCTAACACTTACCTGGTGATCAATATTACACTTAAAATGGCTTTTTGTTGTTAAGTAGTGAAGAATTATGACATTTTCTGGCTAATACAGGAACTCAAACGGTGAACATGTGGTAAATGTTTTTATTGAGTGTGATTTGAGCAGTTAGAAAGTGAGTAACATGCAAATGTAGTTCCAAAATGTATGTGGGTGCATATAAAACACAATAAAGTGCAAAGAATAAGTCTCACTGATATTGTGTGTCCTTGAGAAAACACAAACACTCGAAGAAAAAAGGAGGTCCGGGAGGAACCGTGTGCAGGTCGCGGATGGAGCCGACTGCAGTGTGTAAGTGGGGACGGTTCTGTGCTGTCTGTTCCTGCGTGATGTTATCGGTGGCCAGCTCAATCCTATGAGCCCTGCCACCCAGAGCCAGTCAATTTATGAAGCCTGCTGGGTAGAATTTCACCTTGGACTTGCTATGCTAAATTTAGCATGGCATGTGATGTGTTGATAGCTCTCTAACCAGAGTCTCTCTAACCAGAAGACGTGTTTAATTGGAAGTGGAATTAATATTCGGGAATATTGGCTGAATGTCACGTGTGAATGATTCAAGGGAAATGAAAAACCCCTCACAAACTCTTGCTGTCCCTCAGGTCACGTTCACGAAGAGGAAGTTCGGCCTGATGAAGAAAGCCTACGAGCTGAGTGTTCTGTGCGACTGTGAGATCGCGCTCATCATCTTCAACAGCACCAACAAGCTGTTCCAGTACGCCAGCACCGACATGGACAAAGTGCTGCTGAAGTACACCGAGTATAATGAGCCCCACGAGAGCCGCACTAATTCGGACATCGTGGAGGTAAGTTCTCAGAAAGCCCTCTCAGAACCATTTCAGTGTCCTGAGATCCCTCGCTCTCGTTTCTGAGGTTTATTTGTTTAATTAAGGTTTATTTGTTTAATTAATGCCCGTCTAAAGTTAGCTCAGTTTCATCATCAGTCCTCTCAGGTTTTCATTCAGGGAGAACATCAAGTTCAATGTAGACGAGTGTCGCGGAAGACGACAACAATATAATAAATCAGAAACTAATTGCACAATCAAAAATAATAAGGGAACAGGGCAAAAATAAAAATTATACCTAACAAAAAAGAACAATAATCAAATGAAATAAATACACTATAATAAATCAGACCTTAGAATTAAATACCCAGACGTAAAAGGACAAAAGTGGGATAATAGAGTTGTTTAAAAGTTTTTTTTTTCTGGCCAGATGTCGAGGTTCCTGCATTCAATGTCTCTTTCAGTACTGGAGCCCTAAAGCCACTAAACAAACTAAAATCAAAATGAGCAACTTTGTTAAACAGCATTAATGTAGTTTAAAAACTAAATTTGTTTTAAAACGAATTTATAGCTACTTGCAGGACATGCACTTTGCATCATTTACATAAATGAAAAACAAAATTGGACTTCAAATCGAACCTTGTGGGACACCCTGAGTTATATGAGGAGGAGGTTTGCAGCCCCTGAGGACCAGGATTCGATCAGGGCAGCAAATCTTGGAAAATCGGATCCAGGTTATCTTCAGCAAGTGATTTCCTCAGGTTAGAAGTGCTTTCGGGTTAAAGTTAGACTATACCAGCAGGGATAGGTGTAGAGTAAAACAGTATTGTTTATATCAATGGATCTCAACCTTTTCAGCATTAAGGCCCACCTGTCCATCACAGCATGTTGCCAAGGTCCACTGTTAGCTTTCACCCCTCTTTTGGTGGCCATCTTGGAATTTACAGTACCAACTTTAAAACATCACAATTACGTCATACAAAGTTATTATTGTTTGGGGTTGGACTCGCTTCAAAGCTAAGACTCTGAAGTTTCATGTGCTAGAGAAGTAAAATATGTCAACTTCTTTTCAAATAGCAACACAGGATGGAATTCAGCAATCCTTATCGTCCCTGTCAGGAGAATTTTTCTTCTGAAAATGAAAACCCACAGCTGATGTGTCTGAGTGACCCAATGGGACTGAGCCCCACTTTGTTAATGAATTTAGACTTTAGATCTTCAGAGAGGAGGACAAAGAGAGAACAGGCATCATTCTTAATCGGGAAACTGTTCTGCCGGGTGTTCTGCGACGGCCGTGCTGTGCGGGCGTTTCCTGGGCAGCGCGTCTGTTTGGCTGCAGCGCGTGGTGGTGTAATGCAGGACTTGCGACAGAAAGAAATGCGGCACATGGCAGCCCGGTGTGTAAGCTGGGTTAAAGGACGCCATTAGGACTTTGCCGGATTCCGTCACAGTCTTGTTACGCAACAGGTTTAAAAGGACATGGCGGGTTCCACAGGTGGTCTGCGAAGGGATTGGAGACGTCGCTTGCTCATCGCTGCCACCTTTTGTGACATGTGACATGTGACCCTAAAGGTCAAGGTCGGGTGTCAGGCTCATGAGGGCTTGTCTGTTAATGCTGACCTAAGATTAGCTTTCCATGCCAAGGCCCAACTGCTGCCATTACAAGTGACACTGCAAAGCTGATCTCAGAGCAGCGTGAGGAGGCGGCTCCTGTGAACACCTGTCAGACCTGGCAGGCCCTCGTGGAGAAGAATAAAGCCAAAGTTCCCACTGCACCTTCTTAATGAAGGGTGATGATGGGCCCGGTGGGAACGTTGGGCGAAAGGCTCGGAAAAGTCCCTTTTTTCCAGTACAAACAGAGGAACAGGGCTTGGGCTGATTCCTTGAAGGTAACTGGCCATGCCCTGCTAATAGGTTCCACCTGCAGCTCTGAAAAGCAGCTTCTAGAAACCAGTTATTCTAAGGAGACAGCATGATTAATATATAGCGATTCTAATGATAATGAAGCAATTTTGCATTGGATTCTTGATGTAATGTAAATTGGAACCGTTGCTATAGTTTTCTGCTGGGTGCTATAGATGTTATAGATTACTTTAAATGTCTGCCAAAGGCGTGGAGGTTTTTATAGAAGTCTAATATAGCGCTACAGAAGTTTTCTGTACTTTTATTGTTTTAAAGGGGGTCCAGGGGGCGTTGCTTAGGGTGACCAGACGTCCTTCTTTCCCTGGACATGTTCTCTTTTTGAGACCTGGAAATTGCGTCCAGCCAGGGTTTTAGAATTGTCCGAGATTTTGAACTGCCTAACCATTCATCACATCATGGGCATCTCTCATGAACTAGTTTCTATCCTACATTCTACTCACTTCCACTCACACTAGTGGATCTGAGAGATAAGAGACGGTGGGGTAGCAGAGGGGAGGTAACAGTTTTGGGCTTATACTATCTCCCTGATAACTCCCTGCATGTTCTCAGCCTGCCATCATTGGTTGTTCATCTTGGCCTTAAACTTAATTAATTCGTCAGCACCGCAAGTAGCACCAATCACTGCCGTCGGTTTCCTTGGTTACAAGAAGCACACGGCGCTCGATATCTGCAGTCTAAACGTCATTGTAAAGTCAGTGACGATTTACAATTGACACATTTGTATAACCCCCACGCCCCCAAACACAAGCAGGTGTCCTCTTTTTCACAAGCTGAAATCTGGTCAAACTAGGTTTGCTGTGTGTTTCAGGTGGTTGTTTTGTTGAACGTTACTGTGCAGGGAAGCTGTTCATGCTGTTATTGCCAGACAGGTTGTGCATAAAGCTGGTACAAACTCGGCCTGAGGGTCTGTGCAGCGCTTTGGTTCAACCCATAGTTCGTTTGAGTGATTTGAGTCGCATGCTGCAAACAGCATGACATGCCTCAGATCTTCACACAGCAAAGCTTCTGCACATCATGCCAAGCTCATAAAGAGCTAGGATAATCCAATTTCCTTGATTACAGTAATCTGTAAATGCTCCTTTTAATCTTTAAAACTAACAGTAGTGCAACACACACACACACACACACACACACACAGACGCTTTACCTGCAGAGGACTCTGAATGGGAGAGGGGGGTGAAGTTGAAAAGGGAAAAGTCTGTTAATTATTTCCAAAGGTCACCCTGTTAATGACCACCTGCTAGGCTAATGAGATTCTGAGGAGCTTCTCGCGTTTATGATGACTGACCTCTTGTGTTTTGTCATGTGCCTGAAGCTCCTGAAGGCGGCTGCATCTGCACCTTCCAGCTGAGCCAACTGGACCCTGCGCAGGCCGCGGAAAACCTTCCCGCAAGCGTTCATTTGATTTCAAACCTGAAAAATAGTGCTTGACCTGCTTAAAGCACTGGCTGCATTTCAGGCACACTTGCCTCGAACCGTTTTCCTCTCGTTTAATTGAGATAATTTGTCTTCGTGTATTTGCATGCCAACACATTCTTCAGCAGTGAGAAACTTCTCTTTATTTTCCTGACTCCCAGTTCACCCAGAGCAGTGGGCTTATCTCCATATCTCTGCGAGGGATTATGAAGTAAACACACATCAGTCCGGCCGGTCGGTGAGATTACAGCCACTCAAACCATGATCGGTATCTCCACTTACATTTCGGGAGCACTTTAGTAAAGATGAGGTGTCGTTAAAGGGCCCGTTTCATGGGAAACATATGTTTCTCACCTTTTTCAAACAAAAGAAATTTAATACAGTTTTGCAGCGTGCTGTTCTTTCTCCAGTCCACATGTTCCACATTTGGAAACTGAGCTGCAAAAACAGCCTGTTTTGAATTCACTGGTTTTGAGATTTCACAAAAAACAACACTCTGTATGTGTATCTGTCTGTTCAGCCAACCTCAGTACTGTGCAAAAGTCTTGGTGCGCCTCTTATTTCTTCATATTTAGCCTCCAAAGATCCAGAAGTTCCTGTATTTTTAATGTGGTCTCGAGGAACAATTCTCCTTCACCTAGGCTCCTTGTATCTTTAGGCACTTGGTCAGCCTGTCACAGTAAAACATTTGTTCCCATTTCTTTCATTTAATCTACGTAAAATGCCAAAGATAAGACAGTTTGACAGACAGTAAAATAGTTTTTGCACCAACCAAGCAATTCAAAGCTAAATAGAAAGAAGTGAAGGGTGGATGAAGACTTTTGCGAGCCCAACCATCTCATCCAACATCAGTGTCTGACTTCATATATGCTCAATAGAAAAAATGGACACAAATGGAAACACTCCAAAATCTTGTGGAACGCCTTCCAAGATTAGTGGAAGCTGTTAGAACTGCAATGGGGGACCAACTCTATATTAAAGTCTATGTATTTGAATGCAATGGCATTATATCAATGTCAATGATATTTTTGCCAATATAGTGAAGTCTGAATCTTCGACAGCAGACTGAGAGTGTCCGGTATAATTAGCAGAACCTTCCAGCTGCTTTTTTCTGCCTCAAGGACTCGTTTCTTCTCATCTGCTGTTTAGACAGTCTAACCAAATTTTTAAGAAACATGGCTCATATTTTCTTGCAGTGGAGCATTAGTGTAGCGGTGTTGATCAGAAATGGTGTGGGGCGGCTGGTGGCCTAGCGCTTAGGGAGGCGGTGAGCAGAAGGTCATAGGTTCAAATCCCAGGACTGCTAGTGAAACCTCCGAGGTTCCCTTGAGCAAGGTAGTGTCCCCACACACTGCTCCCCTGGCTGCCCCTGCTTCACTTGGTGAATGGGTTAAATACAGAGGAAGTATTTCATGCTGTTCACACTGTGCTGTGGTGTGTTCACGTACGACAAATTAACACCTTACACATGACGCCCACAGGTTCGTTCTTTAGAACAGATGCACTTTGCTTTTGTCGTTGACACTCCCTTGAGTCGCTTGCTATTACATTGCATTGCTATTCAAGAAAAGTGTAGGATATGAACCCTTTAAAAGTAGCTGCGAAAGGAACACAGATCTTCCTCAGGACTTGTTAGTGATTGGAGGATTAAAGATGCACAGCCGATTTGTTGAGATTACCGTGATACAGTCACAAATCTGGCAGGCTTTGATCTTTCTGCCGGTATTAAAGGCTACAAGAGGTACTACACATAAACTTCAGCTCAGGATTTCAAGAGCTTCAGAATGGAATTTCTTTAAATACCGAGGTTCCGCACAAAGAAACGGCGAGAGAAAAATGAACGTGCTTGCAGAAATGTTCTCATAAAACAAACAAAACAGAGGACGGCAAACTCTGCGTGGGGATTCTGGACAGTGAGGAAAAATAAACTGTTAAATATTGCACACTTGTGAGGAGGAGCGTCCTGCCGTACACAGTCGTGCTCAGCAAGAATTTCTCTGAAGAGAGGCTCCTTTGTTTTGAGTTTTTTCACCCTTCCTTTTTTTTTTCGATGGGGGGGATGGGGGTTTAACGCGGGTTTACAGCTTCACTTGGTAACAGCTTGTTGTATTTTGCACTCTTGGCCCGAGACCTGTGGTTATTTATAAGATGGAAGACTTTTTGCATTCTTTGGCCGCTCCCCTTTGCCCCTTTTCCGTCTTCCGTCTCGGCCAGAGAGCAGACGAGGCTTCTCAACAAGGCACGCGCAAATGAAGTGCAGACGGCCGACTCTCTGGCCAAAACCCTTCCGCCCCCGCCCCCCTCCGCCTTTTCTGTCTTCTCTCCCCATTAAATGCGTGAAAACTGGTAGTTTTCTAAAAATAGAAAGCAGCACAGCTAAAAATAGCCCCGGCTTGCTGTCGTGCCAAGGGAACGGGAGAAGAATAGGAGTGGAACAGGACACACACACACACACACACACACACACACACACACACACACACACACACACACACACACATATTTCCTTTGGAGAAACTCTACTCCTGATCAAGAACAGTGACCGACAGCTCTGTTCTTCAGTTCAAATCAAGCTTATTAAGGACTTTTTCTCACTTTCAGGAGAGGAAGGCGTTTGTGCATGTGTGCGTGTGTGTGTGTGTGTGTGTGTGTGTGTGTGTGTGTGTGTGTGTGTGTGTGTGTGTGTGTGTGTGTGTGTGTGAGATCTTTTTTGCCTCCCTCATACTTTCCAACTTGTTTGTCTCTTTTCATATCTACCATCTGCTCAGCTATGTAACCTGGAAGAAAAAAAAACTGAGAGAAATGTGAGTTGGCAGTGACGCACTCGCATTTCAACTATTGTTCACAAAACTCGCTCCTGTTTTTCCACTGACTTGCATTTACCAGCACACGCCTCTCCCCAAACAGGTAACAGCAGCAAGAAGCCACTTTTACACCTCTGCAGCTCATACTGTTCCTGATAGAAGTCAGGGGTTCTTCAGAAAAGTGTGTAAATCTGTAAGCAGGGCTGTTTAAAGCCAGTGTGGACACCAGAGCTCACTGGGCCACTAGTACGTCATGGCCTCTTTTCTGCTGCGCTGCCCTTGATACGCGTGCAGGAGTGCAGGGGAGAGGAGCTGTTAATTGAGACCCCCAGAGAGAGAAAGAGAGAGAGAGGGAGAGAGAGAGAAAGAGAGAGAGAGGGAGAGATGGAGAGAGACAGAGAAAGAGGCCGGGGGGGGGGGGTGTTGTTAGAGAAAGAGAGAGACAGAGAAGGCGTTAGAGAGAGAGTGAAGAGACTTTCTTTACTGTTCTCAGTGTCAGACTGAGAGCGCTGTGGCCTCCAGGCCTGGTCGTGTTCAGTCCAGTGTGGAGCCGTGAAGGCCCAGCCAGGTCTGGTGACTGTGAAAGATTGGGGCCCAGAAGAAGAATCTGGCCCATTACTGAATGACAATGCGCTGCTTTGTGCCTGGACAGGCTTGATCAGTAATAATTTAACATGAATAACCATACTGTCCCAGCCCCTGGAGATGCTGGAATGGAAAAACAAGGGACAGAGCGCAGGCCTGTTGAATGGTCACGTTGAAACGGGCATGAAAAGAGACACGCTCCTCCTTTTTTTAATGTATGATCACTCTCACTGAAATGCTCATCCAAATTCATAAAGCATTTTTCCCCGAGACCACCCCACGGAAACAACATTGGACAAGGAAAACTAGCAAGAAATTGACATCAGATGTGAAGCAGTGTCACTTTTCACCAACTGACAATCAAACCTGCAGGTCCTCATTTTCATTTTCTGACTTTTTGTTTTCGGGTTGTCTTCCACTGGCCGGGGCTGGGTGCAGTCCTCTTCATGTGATCCTGAGACGCTTATAATTGTCCCCTGAATTGAGTTTAATACCAAATTGCTTGCGCTCGGTTTGTGGCTGCGAAAGAGGGGCCTTTGATTCATTATTACAGGGGACTCTGTGCATCAAAGTCAGCTAAATTGCCCCTGAAGCCCCCTGGTGTGGCGTTTTGGCGAGCGCTGCCCAGCTGCTGTGGTCGGCAAGGAGGGTGGAAATGGAGCACTGGAGGCGGGCCAGGGTAGGCCACGTGGTGACCATGTGACCCCCAGCAGGATGGGGCTCTTCCTGCTTGTGAGTGACTGCGTGACACTAATAGGATCCTGGCCCTGCTCTGGTTCAACACAGACTAAGTGGTGGCTGTTCCCTGCCTCTCCTGCTCCCGTCTGTTTCTGATAAAACCCTGAGCCAGCGATGACCGCACTCTCAAATGCCATGTGCTCCGTTTCTGATTCCTCTGACAAGTGTGTTCAGAAAAGAATGTTTTTGTATGTGTTTGATCTTTAATTTTGAAATAAATGCAAGTTCAAGATCCCTGTTTTTCAGGGTCTGGGAGAAGCGATGAACCAATATCATTTTGAGGGCTGTCAGCAGTTCCATGATAAAAATCGATGGCCTGTTTAAAAACAGTTGATTAAATGTTATGTTTTTTGATAAATCAGATTCAAACTACAATTGAGCTGAATAAAAGAGTTTACCGGTCATAATCAAGTTTTTCTTTGTAGATTCTCAGCAGATGCAGTGTTAACCCCTAGTTTACATTTACATTTACGGCATTTAGCTGACGCTCTTATCCAGAGCGACGTACATCAGTGCTTAAGAGAGTCCACAA
>JBBPDE010000034.1:9369159-9379174 GCA_037974605.1 Nannopetersius ansorgii | reverse complement strand
CACACATATATATATATATATATATAAATAAAACACAATATACGTAATTATATGTCAATTGTATTAAATTGAATTAAATAGTGTTCTCTAGATTTCTGAGGAAAACATCCCACCAGGATCCGTTCATTTTTGCAGCCAACCTCAGCACCCAGGAGATTCAAAAAGTGTTTCTGACAAAGTGTTTCTGTGCGGTAGTCTGGACTAAGTGTAGTCTCAGTGGAGTGATTATATGGTACAAACTGTTAACAGCCCGAGGCTTTCTGTCTGAATAATGATGAAAATGTGTTTGATCATATCTTTGAGGAACAGGTACCTCACACCTGATGGCTTCAATGTTCACCTCCAGGAAGGTCAAAATGCCCAATCAGACACTGCAGGCAGTCACACCACAACGAATACGAGTAAAAAAATGAGAAAAAACAACTGAAAATGAACAAAAACTGAACATATTTGAATGTGATCAATATAATAACGGTGAAGGCAATAACGCGTTAATTCTCTTCTGAATGGCTTTGATTGTAATTTTGATTGCAGCTTCCATTTTTTAGTCTACCGTAAATTAGTCTAATAACATTAATGTCATTCTGTGTGAGGCATTTTTTCTATAGACTTTATTTTTATACAAACTTGTGACACAAACCACCCCTTCGCAAAATTGCACATACATTTAGACATAATTAGGTGTGAGCTCACCCTGCCACCCTGCAAATGAAGTGATAACCTCACAGGGACAACTGGGTGATTAAAGTTAAATTATACCCCAGAAAAAGATAGGGACAGGCTGTCTGAATGTAAAAATAATATTTAAAAAAACGAACATGATTAAGTGAGTGTGAATGAGAAATTATGCAAGGTTTAATTTAATTGTTATCAGGTTTAAAGCATTTGGAAGACTTTCTTCTCCAGAGTTATGCGAATGGGTGCTTGATAATCTACAAAGAAAACATGTTCCTCACACTATTGAACCCAGTTGAGCTAAGATTCTACCAGATTTGAAGTTATTTCTCTATCAGGGATTTTACACAGACACAAAAGACATTTTTTGTGTTAGTTTGAGGCATGAAGGTATAATTATTATCCTAATTTATTATCCTAAGACGTGGGTTATCATCCTAAAGGTTGAGCTTGGTTGGATAGCAGATGTTGATTTAAGTACAGGTTTGAAGAACAGTTGTGGATGACTTGAGTACTGACGGACTTCACTCTGGATAAGAGCGTCTGCTAAATGCTCTAAATGTAAATGTAAATGTAAATGTAAGCGTAAGCATAAATGAAAACGAAAATGAAAATGTAGCGATAACGAAAATGTAAACCTAAACATAATGTAAACATAATGTAAACATAAATGTAAATGTAAATAAAAATGTAAATGTAAATGCAAATGCAAATGTAAAGGTAAATGTAAATGTAAAGGTGAATGTAAAGTAAATGTAAATGTAAATGTAAATGTAAAGGTGAATGTAAAGTAAATGTAAATGTAAATGTAAATGTAAAGGTAAAAGTAAAGGTGAATGTAAATGTAAATGTGAATGTAAATGTAAAGGTGCATGTAAAGTAAATGTAAATGTAAAGGTAAATGTAAAGGTGAATGTAAATGTAAAGGTGAATGCTCACGGAACAGGTGTGTCTTCAGTTGTTGTTTAAAGAGCTGTGACCCATGGTTTGATCATTGCTGATGGGTAAGAAGGGCTTTGTAGACAAGCATTATGTAACATTTTTAACCTAATACGAGCAGCCTTTGGAAGCCAGTGAAAGGTTCGTAGTAGTGGCGTGTGAGTAGTGGTGCATTTTGCAGAGGTCTGGTGACCCTCACAGGAAAACCATCCAGAAGTGCTTCGTAACTGTCCAGTCTTAGAATAACTAGTGACTGGAAGAGCGAAGTGTCAGTGGTGAGTAATGGATAGATTCTAAATAAGGTACAAAGAGAAGATTCAAGCATGTGTGTGTATGTGACAGGATCAGGTGCGGGTGTGGCAGGTCTGCAGGATGTCAGGAGCTGAAGAGCATCATCAGGGGAAGTAGATAGTGGTCAGCAGGTTGAGGATGGGTGAGGAGGGGATGATAAATGGAAGAAAACCTTTATTCATTGAAGAAGTTGGTGAAATCCTCAGAGGAGAGGGAATAGGAAGCAGGTGTAGGAGAAGCTATGAGATGCAGATGCTTCTAGCTTGGCTTTGAAGAAGAAATATTTGGCAGCACATATCACAGTAGCACACTTGGGCAGAGGGGAACATATGAGAGGGAAGGAGACTTCAAATTTGATTTCCTCCATCTTTTTTTTAAAATACGTTCAACTGTCTTCAGTTGCTTCAAAGAGAAGATAAGATCAGATACCCACGTTGAAAGAGGTGAAGTGAGCGTTGATCTATCAGACAGTGGACAAAGTTGGTTGAGTGTGGAGTGGAGGGAAGAGAGTAGGGAGTTGAAGGACTGTAGCTGAAGGACAAGGAAAGGTGCTTCAAGGCTTGTCAGGGAGGATGGAATGGGTCTAAAGAGAGAATGTGAACAACAGAAACAGATTGTTGGAAGGATGGAAAAGGGTAAACTTGACGTTGAGTGCAGGCCTGGTTCTGATGGTTGTTACTGGCATTAAGAGATTTACTGAGGTACAAGGTAAACGATGATAAAAGCATGAGGATTTCATTTATGAGACTGAAGTCCTCGAGAAGAATGAGAGCAGATTTATTGTCAAAGGATGATGCTCTTCAAAGAACAAAGGTTCAAAGGTTCCTTCGGGTGAGGCATGAAGCACCATTTGTGGGAGAGAAGCAGAGAGTGGATTGTGACAAAGCAGGAGAGAAAAAGAGAAAGCCTCTGTAGTGAAGAGATGACAGTATTATGTGCTCAAGCATAATTGTCCAAAAAAAAAGCGCTTGGGAAGAAAAACATTGCTCTTACCTAATTGAGGGTATTAGTTTGAACGTCTTGGGCATTTTAATTCTTAAAATGCAGGAATATTAAAGCATTATTAGCTTTTACAAATTTGACCCAAATAAAAGTAAATGTGATGGACGTGTGTGGAGATCGTGAACGTCTGCAGAAGACATGATGAGGTGGTGTACAAGGAAAGGCCTGGTCCTTCCCACAGTCCTCCTCATTAGCAGCTCATGATGGCAGGCAAATCACTGCTACTGCCATATCTGACACACACTCACACATTCTCTCTTTCCCTCATTAGTAGCAAGCAGCACTGCGGAGAGAGACGAGTGAACATCAGCTTGCTATTCCTAGCTTACACACATGCAGACAAAGAAATAAAGATACATTTTAAACTCAAAAATTCAATAAAAACTGAAGAGAGCAGGTGGAGTAATATAGAAAGAAGAAGTCCAACACGAGACCTGTATTCACTCATTCACTCCTTTTCTGTAGCTGCTTCATTTTTACTAGGGTCAGGGTACCCAGAGTCTATCCTGGGGTCTACGGGCACAGGCAGGGACTCACCCTGGGTGGGGCATCAGCACATACACACACACACACACACACACACACACACACACACACAAACAACACTCGCTCACACATTCACTCACTTACAGTCAATTCAGAATCCCCAGTTCTCCTGACTGCACATCTTTATACTGTGGGAGGAACCCGGAGACCCGAGGAAACACACACCATCACCAGGAGAACATACACACATACACACACAAGACCCAGATTCAAACCCAACGCTGGAAGTGTGAGGCAACAGTGCTACACACCTCACCACCGCATGCACTCATTCTTCACTCTTTTTCTTCAGTCCTGCTGGTTGGGGTTAGGGTCACCTTCCTTTTAATGAATCTTCGAAGACGATGCGTCACTCTGACTGAATCATAGACCCTGGACAGGTTTAGGAACAGATCTCTGAACGTTCTGTTTACACCGATGGACAGATAGCGGGACAAATACAGATAGACAAACAGACTGTATTAGTGAGAACCATGCAGACAGGTGTGTGTTTTTATAGGATGATAAGAAGGAGTTTGAATTTTGTATTCAGTTTTATTACATACAGTTTTGCACAAAAGTTGAAATAGTTATCTGAGAAAATGATCATCTAAGTGGATTATTGGCTTTGTTTCAATATCCAAACCTGTGCAGAGTGACAGCTTTCATTCAGTACTTAGTGTGGCAAATCAATCCTTTGCTAAATTAAATCAGAGGCCAGAAACCAAATATATGTTATTGTGGCTGCATGTTTCTAACAGGTATACTGGTTCTAACCAGGTTCTAAACCCAGCTCTTAAATATTGTGTACGCCTCTTGTGTGCCACCAAAACAGCTCTGACCCACTGGGGCATGGACTCCACAAGACCTGCTGTGGGATCTAGCACAAACACGATCTTTTTCAGGGGGTGTGGCCTGCATGAACTAGGGCAGACCCACACTGTGCACTGCTGGTCTGGCTGTGTTGACCTTGACCAGTGTATCATACAGCAGGACATTATCATATTAGTAGTGTCTAGTCATGAACCTTCACATATTTCTGACCACTTAGGTTTAAACGTGACAAAGCTGTATGAAACAGGATAACTGCCTTTACAGTGGGGGTGGAGGTAGCTCAGTGGGTAGGATACTTGCCTCCAGACCAAGAGGTCATGGGTTCGAATCCTACCTTCAGCAGACCACCACTGGGTCCCTGAGCAAGACCCTTAACCCTAAGTTGCTCCAGGGAGACTGTCCCCTGTGGGTAGAGAATGAAAGTCGCTTTGGATAAAAGGGTCTGATAAATGCCTTAAATGTAAGTGTGCTTTTACTGCTCATGGTTGCACATTACTGTCAGAGTGCAGCATACATTCACACAGCTATTCACTAGAGTAGCTCACAATAACAATGAAGAAAATCATCTACAGGAAGAAGCTACAGGTTTCTCGAGTGATTGTGGCTTAATGTTTGTATTCAAAATTCAGTATCGATTAAGTAACAGGCACAGGCAGTCCGATAGTTACTATGACCAGGTTAATGTAATAGATCTGAATTGATTTCTCCTATAAAAATGAGTCTTTTTGGCCCTCTTTGGTCTCCCCCAGTCACTCAGTGTAGTGCTAGCTAGTGTAGGTGCCTGAAAAATTGTCCGTTTTCACCCTAACGCCGCAGTTTGATGATGCTGCATTAGGGGCGGTGCATGACTTGGAATGCTAGCCTTCACCCTCCCAGTGTTAGTGGGACCATGTGATTAGTGCAGTCCTACAGACCAGGTGGAGCTAAACACGACTAAACGGAGGAGAAAATTAGGGGGAAAAGCACTTTAGTAATTTCAAAAGTCATTTGACTATTTCATAGTTAACCTATTTTTACAACATATTTTTATTTTTTCTCCATTACTACACTATTTTCTTTCTAAGCCAATGCAAATGATTTTTCACTTTTTACCTTTGTACTTTTTTTTTTTGCCTTAGTTCAGTTCCCCACTACATTAATCTCCTTATCCTTTGAACCTTTTCACAGATGATGCCAAATGCAATTTGTATTCCGTAGCCGAGCAAAGAGCTCTAAACTGATTATGCCAATATGAACCGTGGCAATCCTGGATATTGTTGGGCCTGAAAAGGCATTGAAGCCCGTGAAAGAGGTTCCCATGTGCAGTCCGAGTTCCATGACACAATGTTGCATCTGTTTTGCAAGGGAGAAATTAAGCGTGTGAGAGTCTACGCAAAGCCCTCATTTTCCACTTAATCAAATCTCTCCCTAATCAAATTAGCGCCCATAATTCCACTGGATCCATGACACAAAAACGACATTATATAGTTCTCTGGAGCTGAAAAGAGGAGAACCAGTGTGGTGTCTCTTCTTCAATGAACAGACTTCAATAGAGGGGGGATTGAAGAGCGAGTCCAGAGGCCTGATGGGTGCGCAGGGAGGGGTGGGTGCTCCACCAACCAGCCTTTAAAAGCTCCGAGTTGGGGGCAGTGCTCTGGGCAGGATTCCAGTAAAGGGACAGGACCAGGGCTGTGCATGCAGAGGTTGTCAATGACAGAAAAGCCCAATGTTGGTGGTAAACTCTGGCAGTGTTTAAGTTCCCAGCTCATTAAAAGGCCTGGCTCAGTGGCCGCCTCTTGGGAGCAACCAAGCTTGTGCTAATGAGGCACTTGTTTAATTTTCTTTCAAAGGGTCAGACATCTGTGACAAACCCTTTCCCTCTCCCTCCCCTCACCCTCACCCTTTCCTGGGCCTCTTTCAGCAATCGGACACACACAAAACTGATCTAACAAAGAGGCCTTCGGCCCCTCTCTGGTTTGATGAAGTGTTTTCCACTGAATAAAGCAGATAATGCATTTGGAGCAGAGCTGAAAAATTGACATTAACTCCCATCCTACAGCACAGTTCAAGCTCATCACCAGAATTCCATGGTGCTCTGAAGTGAATGAAGAGCTGCTCTTAATTAACCCCCCTTTTCAACTGATTTCCCTCTGAGGGATGCATGGATGTGTCTTAAGCATGTAAGGTTGCAGATCTATCCTTTCCTGTATTTTGAGACTGTATCTCTAGGTAGAATTTGTGATCAGGGCTCTTATTTTTGTGGTTACAACTGTGTACTGCTATTAAATGTTGTGCCCATTGCATTTAACTGACTTGTGGCTAAACATCTTTTGATTTCTAGCATCTGTGGTCATGTGTTTATTTATTTATTTAATTTTCTGTATGAAATGGCAAGTCAACTGCATTGCAAATGACGTTTGGTAATCTTCCATGATAAACGAATACAGCTTGTATGGTATTGTAAGATTGGATAATAAAGATTTTCCCCCAGATGCTGACAGGACAGATGTTACAATGCATAACACGACTGACTCAGGACTGCTCAGCTTAAACATATCATCTAATTTGCAGTTGACATGATGGTGGTGAGTCTCATCAGGAACAATGATGTCTCCGCCTACACCGAGGAAGAAGACTGGACTGCTGTAAGGACAATAATCTCTCTCTTAGTGTCAATGAGACAGAAGAGATGATGATAGAGTCCAGCCCTGCTGGCCCACCTCTTATCCTCAGCAACGCTGCTGTACAGAAAGTTAAAACTAGTCCATTTCATGGAAGACCTCTTCTCAACTCCACCTCCAATACCAAGACGGCTCTGCAGGATCTGCACTTTCTATAGAGACTGAAGAGAACGAGAGCTCCCCCACCAATCCTCACCATGTTCTACAGGAGCCACATCGAAAGTCTCCTCTACTTTTGCATCACAGTCTGGTACGGGAAATGCACTGGTTCAAACTGCAGGGGAGAGTGAAAGCCTCTGAGAAGGTTATCGGTGTGTGTCTCTGCCCACCTGAAGGACATTCACCAAACCTGCTGCTGTAATGGAGCCAGTAACATTGTGAAGGACTGTTCCCACCCACCACACTTACTCTTCTCCCTTCTACTGTCTGGCAAACAGAACGTTCTGGTTCTGCACGCCCTGAATGTACGAAAATGTCTAGTCCCTAGTTAATCAGCACATAATCAGCACATACTTCGTACTACACTCTAGATTTTCAATTACTACCTGCACTTTACTATAACTCTGTTTCCTGCCAATACAGGCAATTACTTATACTGTTCTGTCATTTCTTGCACTTAGCTCAGTGCTGTTATCTCAACTCATCTTATCTCGTAATTCATTTTTTTCTATTTAGTCATGGTTCTATTTGTGAGTCTAATCCTTTTCTCTCTCTGTCTGGTCTAGAATTATAATCATTCAAACCAGCAATGACCATATCCCATCCAGTCACTCCTAGTTATTCGGTAATGTGCCCCCAACCTGTTATTATGAATACTGTCAAAAGCCATTTTGCATGTTGAGTCCCTCCTACTGTGCTTGGAATGCAAACACATTATTCTGAAACCTCCAATCTCATCAAAGGGAAGGTGTGAATTTGTGTATGCCGGATGGATGACAAAAGAAGGGAGCCACCACAGGAAATGGAGAGTCTGTATAGACATTGCATGGACATTGCATAGAGAAGCATCTACAAAATAACATAAATGTGATCAATGCGAAAAATAACTCATGATACAGTTTAGGTGAAAAGTCAGATGCGTAGCTCCTACATCAGCTGGCGTGTGCTTATTATTGTGCTGGTCCAGTCAAAAGTGGTGTCCAAAACAAAGAGAGGTGGAGTGGCCTGGGACCATTAAGATTAATCACAACTAAAGGGCATGTTTTTACAGCTGCATACAGAGAACCATCTGTTCATCTTAATAGGCTTCATTCAGCAATAGCTTCATTAGAAAATCAAAAACACATGAACATTGATGATCCTGCCACATGGCACCCTCAGAAGTTCCAATCAAACAACCGAATACTCTCTAAGTATCGAATATATCTGAGCCACCTGTGGAAGCTCTTGAGAGAGATCTGGTGATGAGGGATAGCTGCCAGTCAGTGGAGATATGGGTATGGGTTCCTAAGTAGTAAAACTCAAAGAACATCAAGCAGTTCTGCATCATCCCACTGCTTAGTGTAGTAATTCTGGATTACTATAACAACTCCAGGATTAGCATTACGTCTGGTTCCAAAACATCAAACCAGCATCTGCAAGAAAAGGGAATTTTAACTTTCTGGCTGAAACATTAAGGCTTTTATTTTTTTTTTAGTGAAAGCGACAATCTGGTCATATGTGAACACACCACAGCACACAGTGTGAACAGCACGAAATACTTCCTCTGCACTTAACCCATTCACCAAGTGAAGCAGGGGGCAGGAACACAGCGCCTGGGGAGCAGTGTGTGGGGACGGTACCTTGCTCAGGGTACCTCAGTTGTGCCTAGCGTCTTGGACCCAGACTTTCTGATCACAGGGCGAATGCCTTAACCACTAGGCGTTACCTCCAAACAGGGTCTTCATGGATCATCTTACCATTACCACTTCCTCAGTGTCAGGACACTTCAAGGCCTAGAAAAGCTTACTGGATGGGCAAGCAGTGGCGGTTCTAGACCAAAATGACCAGGGCGGCCGAGGTGGGGCCAGTGTGTTTTTATGAGGGCACATATAATGGCAAAACAGGTCAATATTTTCATTACAGTTCTACCTTTGCAGTTAGTCCATTTAGGGCTCCAGCTGTTAGCTTTTACAAGCGAAGTTTGTCTCCAAGTGTGTCTAATAGTGTGTGTGTAGCGCTTTAGGCAGTCCATCTAAAACACACATAGCGTTAGTTTCGTTCTTCGAGCCAGCAGCACACGATAAGAAATTAATATTTAAATCGTTGGATGTTCAGTGCAGGGGCCATAACAGGGGCCAGGAGCAATTCTACAGGGGCCTTGGGCAAGGATTAACTTCAAACCCAGCAAGTCTAGGTCTCTAGTGCTGAAGAAGGGTGATTTCAGTGGTGAAGTTCCACTTCTCACAGGCACCATTTCATCCATTACTGAGCAGCCGGCGAAAAGTTTAGGGAAGGTCTTTGATGTCGGCCTCAAGGATGCCAATTCCATCAAAAAGACCACCAAAGACCTCGAAGAGTGACAAATCAGGGCTACCAGGGAGAGTCAGGGTCTGGATTTACCAGCATGCCATCCTGCCCAAGATCCTGTGGCCACTGCTGCTCTACAAGGTCCCGGTGACAACGATAGAATCAATGGATCAGTAGAGGCAGTAGAGACGCTCCTGTACTCGAGGGACCCAAAGGAAAGTAAAGTCAGGAAGGGCAGGGAATGGAAAGCAAACAAGGCAGCTGTCCGAATGTACATCCACTGCCGTTGTCGGCGTGAAGCAACACCGCAAAGAAATAAGCAAGTTTGGCGAGGCTGAATACACCCAAGAGCTGACTGGCAGCTAGAAGCTGATCTGGGCAGTTTATGAAATATGAGCATGGCTCCAATCTCAAAATGGGCCATAGAGTGCCTCCCAGCGCACTTGTACACAGATTATTAATTCGAAGAACAGGGGCTATTGATATTTAGAAAAAAATATTTTTGTGGTCGAGAGATTGAGAGAGAGAGAGACAGAGAGACAGAGAGTGAGAGAGGGAGAGAGAGAGAGAGAGAGAGAGAAAGAGAGAGAGATAGAGAGAGAGAGACAGAGAGAGAGACAGAGACAGAGAAAGAGAGAGAG
>JBBPDE010000034.1:9324389-9334909 GCA_037974605.1 Nannopetersius ansorgii | reverse complement strand
ACTGAGCTTAAAATGAAAATAAAATGTTCTAGGAGCAGATTTGGGGGCAGATTTAGGATTTACACGCCAAAAATAATAGACCTATAGACTTCACTCTCTGCTTCAGTGTCATTACATGGTGGGAAAACCCCTTTCCCCCTAAAGTTAGTGCTCATTATCCTGTGACACAATAATGGCACATCTCTCCGTGGCAGACTGCAGCACCGTGAAGCAGAGTTTTGGCGTCTCTGTGCATCAGCATTAATGTAGTTTCCGCTGTTCATAAATCTGCTGATTTCCTTTATTTATGCTCAACCGTCTTCTCGGGCTGACAGGCAGCACCAAGCCCGGAATAATCTGTACTAATAAATTAACCTCAATTCAGCAGCTACATTTCATTTGCACTCATTTGCCCCTCGTTCTTTTTTGTTCCGGTGTGTGTGTGTGTGTGTGTGTGTGTGTGTGTGTGCGTGTGTGTGTGTGTGTGTGTGTGTGTGTGTGTCTTGGGGGTGTGTGTCTAGTGTGTAATAGAAACAGTTTGACTAGTTAATTGTTAGAATTAATGGATTTTATTTCAGCGTCAATCCCCTCCTACCTTCTCTCGTCTCAGCACAGTGCCAGAAATGTTCTACTGGTGGAATCAGCTGTCAGTCGTCAGTAGAAATCCTGGCACACAAACATGTACACACGGCTGCTGAAAAATGAAGGTAATAACCACAACCCATCAGTCAAAACCAGATGATTAGTGCTGGGAGGCTGAAAGGCCTGGGATTTAAGCACAGCTCTCTTCTAATCATAGCCTAAAATGTCACATTCACTCTCCATTTCAGATCTTTATAGCCTGGCCTGCTGGAACAGCATAATCACCTCTTTTAACTGGAGCTGTAGAAAAGACTTCAGAGGCTCTAAATGTCAAGTAAAGATGTTGAGCATCTGACATAACCTCATTTACTGCCAAAGGTTGACAAAGTGAGGCTGTCTGCACATTTAAACCTCGACAGGAGGATTCAGTGTGGACAGGAACATAAAACAGAGCTGGTGTTGAGGCAGCAAGGCTGAAAATGAGACAGATGGGAGTGGAAGGGAGAAATAAACCGAAGAAAAGGTCGTGGATAAGACACAAACATGCTCTGACAGGACTGATCAATGTGGTCGAAAGTTGGCCTTGGGTATTTGGATGGATTCTTCAGCCACTCTTAGCGGGAAATACAGAGGAAACGCAAAGCTGTCGAGGGGTTTCCCCGGGTTAACCTGGCCCTTAAATCTTTTTTGGTCTAGACTGAAGCTTTTTTTTTTCATCCGCCAGTGGAAGAATCTGTGGAAAGAAAGAAGGTGAATGTACAATAATATGAATCGACACCTTGGGTCAGAGGTAAGCCAGTGTCCTGAATCGGTGTGAAATGTTCTTACAATCAAGCATTCCCAGACATGCAGCCCAGCAAAGGGCTCTCTCAGGCAGGGGCGTAGCAGCCAATTTAAAAGGGGGGGGGGCAGTTTGGTGATGTGACCCAAGGGTGTTCATACAGTATAATAAATTCTAAATAGAAGAACAATGGGCACTTTACAGCACCAAAGTGGCCATTTGAGGAACTCATCTGCCATTTAGTTAAACAAATTCACAAGTTAGCAACCCATAAAACTACAATACAATAGTTAACATTAGTGAAGCACAATTCCTTTATTTGATTTGATTTAACTGTTTAAACATAAAATAGAACATGTTACCTTTTGTTCATTGGAATTAAATGTATAAGAAAACAAATTAATATATATTTTCTTAAAATATTAGCTACTCTGGACGCGAGCAGCACGTGGGCAACAAAAGACAGCATAACCCGATAATCTGTTACGTCTCATTTACCAAGCGCTTTTACCCAAAGCAACAAGTAGGAAATAACTGAATTCGGCGCAACATGACGAGGTACACAGAACAGGTTCAGTTGTCTTTCGACGTTAAATCATAACATTGAAACGTGTGATTCGTGTCATCGCAACATTCTGTAACAGGGCTACAGAAAAAACTTTTTTTTGTGTGTTTGAAAAAAGGATGTAATCGTCCTCTGCTTTTTTCTAGGGTGCATTTTACCCCAGACAGCCAAGTGGGTAAACGAATGAAAATTCACAAGAGCAACAAGATTTGAAGCTCATGGCAGACGCCCAAGGGATTCGCGACGTGATTGGCTAAACGTTAGTTCACTCAAATCTAATGAACAAATCAGAGAACACGGGCGGAAATATTGGCACTAGGCCAAAAAACTCTTCACTGCCGTACCTATTCTTATTCATCCAGACATTACCTAATCATTCGTTGTCGAGGTGGATGCCTCTGATGTGGACATAGGAGCCGTCCTTTCGCTGCAAGGTCCGGACTGTAAATTACATGCTTGTGGTTACTTTAAGGAGACCGTGCGTTGCTTGCCATCAAGTGGGCTCTGGAAGAATGGCATCACTGTCTCCAGGTTGGCAGTGATCCATTCACAGTCTGGATGGACCACCAGAACCTCATCACTCTCAAGAATGCCAAACAACTCAACCCCAGGCAGGTGCAGTGAGCCCAGTTTTTCGAACAATTTCTCTTCAACATTATGTAATGTCCACATCCCCGTAACATCAATGCTGACACACTCTCTACAGCATCAGGCTGAGAGTCCCCGGATGGAACACACACCTGTCCTGCCACCTCACCTCATCCTGGCTCCTCTCCAGTGGGGGTTGGAAGACAGGGTCCGCCAGGAACAGACCTTGGATGCCCCTCCGGCTGACATTCCTCCTGGGAGACTCCTCCTGTACGTGCCGCGCCTGGTGCTACAGGAGGCTCTCCAATGGGCTCACTCATCTGTCATGGCTGGCCTTCCTGGCCATCACCGAACTTTATCACTTCGAGCCATTTGGTGGCCGACCATCAGGAAAGACGTACTGGAGTATGTGAAGGCCTGCGCTACCTGCGATCGTGCTAAGAACCCTAACTCAGCTGCCTCTGCCAAACTCCATCCTTACCTATGCCTCGTCACCCATGGTCCCATATTGGACTGGATTTTGTGACCGGACTCCCAGACTCAAACGGAAAAAACACCATCCTCATGATTGTGGATTGCTTATCTAAGGCTGTCCACCTGGTGGCCCTGACCGGACTCCCCTCTGCTAAGGAGACCGCAGAGCTTGTCACTGAGCATGTAGTCTGTCTGCATGGGTTCCCCAAGGACGTCATCTCGGACAGAGGGCCCCAGTTCACGGCTCTGGAAAGCCTTCTGCCATCTGACCAACTCCAGTCTCTCGTCTGGATACCATCCTCAGACGAATGGTCAGCCATAGCGGGCCAAACAGCAACTGGAGCGCTTCCTTTGATGTTTTGTAACGAATCGTCAGCGCTCCTGGGCATCATACCTCGTTTGGGCCAAACTTTCACACAACCTCCTCACCTCCTCAGCCACCGGACTTTCCATCCAACCTCCAGAGGTTGATGTACCATCAGCCCAACAGTTGGTCTGCAGGTGTCGACGACTGTGGTTCCAGGCCCGGATATCCATCATCCACCCAACGCCTGCTACACCAGGCAGCAAAGGGTGGAGGTAGCTCAGCGGGTAGGATACCTGGCTCTGGACCAAGAGGTCAGGGGTTCGAATCCTACCTTCAGCACCACCACTGGGTCCCTGAGCAAGACCCTTAACCCTAAGTTGCTCCAGGGAGACTGTCCCCTGTAGATAGGGAATGGAAGTCGCTTTGGATAAAAGCGTCTGATAAATGCCGTAAATGTAAATGTAAGTCGTCGGCACCCTCTGAGATGGTTGTTCCATGTTGGTGACAGGGTTTACCTCTCAACCAAGAACCTCGACCTGCACACTGAATCCAAGAAGCTCACCTCACGGTTCATCGGCCACTACAAGATCACTCACCGGAACAACCCTGTCACCTTCTGGCTCCAGCTGCCTGCCTCTCTTAAGGGACATCCAGTTTTTCATGCCTCACAATTCAAGCCATTTGTTTTCTCTCCTCTGCCTCCCCAGGCTCTGGCTCCCCCTCCGCCTCAGCTCATTGACAGTGGTCCTGCGTACACTGTCCAGCAGATGCTGGATTCACCACACTGCCGTTGTGGCACCCAGTATCTTGTTGACTGGGAGGGCTATGGCCCGGAAGAACGGTCCTGGGTCCCCGGGAACTCCATTTTGGATCCCACTCACTACGGTCTTCAGGTGTCCTCTCCACCGGGTCTGTCTGGTGCTGGTCCTGGAGGGGGGGGAACTGTCACACACACCAGATCACGTGATGTTACGCGGCATCGGAAATGACTCACGCTAAGGTATTTAAGCGGGAAACTCCTGGACTGCTAGTCCTCTGCACACAGACATTGAAGTTACTAAGTTTCATGCCCAGGTGTCGACTCAACCTCCAAGCCTTGTGGTACCATGAGTACTCTAGCTCTCTCGAGCCATTCTTTCTTATCATATCTGTGTGCGTTGTGAACGTGGTTTCCTTGGTGGAAATCCTAACTCCTTTCTGGAGCATTCACAGATCAAGTGCATGATTCACCAGCTCTCTCGTGTCTCTCATGACCGAACAATCCATCACGTTACAAGCTGGGCACATACATCTCATTTGGGTCTACTCCGTGACTTTTGTTGTTTTGCTGGCAAAATAAATGTCTATATCATTTTCTGTTGTGTGGCTGTTTTATTGGATTTTCCTGGAAGCTTAAGTTTCCTCCACAACATCAAGAGCCCTTTACTGTCCTTTGCAGAGACCAGTCTTTGATCCTGAGCAGACAAAGCATCATATATTATTCATCACAGGAGTAGCGAGTGAGCGAGGCACTTATGCAAAGGAAGAGAGCGATTCTGCTTTGGGCACCTGCCCCCCCCCCCCCTCCAGGGCAGTTATTATGTGCTACCTGCCAGCCTCCACAGCTCCCCTCCACCTGCAGCATCAAAGCGTGACTCATGCCCAACACTCCACATTTCACACGAGCTCAGAACCAGGGCACAGTTCAAGTGCTGAGCAATGTTTTATGCATCGTGTTCTTTTATTCCCTCGTACAACAATGAAATTCATGGCAGTAAAAAGAAATAGCAGAAACATACAATGGGTCAAATCCATCTTTTAACCAAAGCCAAAACCGATTTCCATGGATGTTTCTCAGGACTCGTTCTCTAAACCTTTTCTGAGATCTTTAAAAAGCAATGCATGGTTTCCATTTAGGTCCGCTTTTATATTTCACTATTCTATTGATCAATAATTACTTGTTGAGAGACAGAGCTGATATCTAGTGTGGAAATTTTATTCCTTTTTAATATCAGAGATGTACCTTTTGGAATAAAAGCCTCAAGCCTCAGATACGGCTCATTGTTGGCTGCAACTAATGAATGCGCATCCCTGTAGAATCGCTGAGTATTAAAAATGCATTTTCTGGGCTTTCATACAGAAGTAAATCAGTCCCTTCTGTAGCCGACATGACAGAAACACAGAATAGTCCTGTACAGCAGGAGTGTGTGAGAGTGAGTGAACTACATACACACTCCTCCAGAGAGTCACTTCAGACAACTGAGAAAATAAATAATGTACAGAGGATGTTTCCTCCTCACCAACACGACTTCACTTTGATAACTCACTCTGTCAGCATACAGAGAGAGAGAGAGCGAGAGAGAGACAGAGAGCGAGAGACAGAGAGAGTCAGAGAGAGAGAGAGAGAGAGACTCTACCCCAGACAGAGAGAGAGTCAGAGAGAGAGAGAGAGAGACAGAGAGCGACAGAGAGAGACAGAGTCAGAGAGAGCGAGAGCAAGAGAGAGAGACAGAGAGAGAGAGAGAGAGACAGAGAGAGAGAGACTCTACCCCAGACGGAGAGAGAGAGAGAGAGAGAGAGAGAGAGAGAGAGAGAGAGAGAGAGTAAAGAGTGGATAGCTGCCACAAGCTACACATCTCTCTGTGAATTATGGCAGGATGGATGAATCAGGCTATAAAACCTTAATAGCTCTCTCACCATGTTCCCTCTCCCTTCCCACACACACACACACACACACACACACACACACAAACTCAGCATGCCAACCACAAGCACTGTGACAAACAGCCGCTCTCAGTGGAGAAGCTATGATTGACACAATATAAATTGAGACAAGGCGTCTGCCTCCAGCAAGTGTGAACACAGCGGCGGCGAGACGTGGCGAGAGACCTGCTTCCCTTTCTGTCAGGAGAAACTTGTACAAGCAGCTGAGAGAAAAAAGCGAAGCAGGGGGCGGTGAGGAGCAGTACATTATTCAAGGGAACCTGAGTGCCTCTAGCAGTCCAGGGCTTCGAACCCACAACCTTCTGATCTCAGGGTGAACTCCCTAACCACTAGACCACCCATAACGAACACTTTAGTTTAGAAGTATAGTGTAGAACAGAATGATAAGGCAGTCAAAAAACTCTTGAGAAAGCCGTCACGAATCGAGCCGCTGATCAAAAACTCATCCTTTCAGGCTCCGAGCAGCTGTGCCTCCATCAAGCCGCTGCCTCGCCGTTATTATGAAAGTCCCTAGACGTGAAGTCTCTACTGGGACTTTGAAATGGCAGCTGGCGCCGCGCGTTTCCTCGGCCAAGACAGCGCTTCTCCCCCTCGTAAAACACACACACACACACCACAGTCATTACCGAGTCCCTCCTGAGAGAGAATCACACCGCCGGCACTTTGCTGCGCTTTAAACCAAGTTGTTCACGCGGAGACGGAGGAGACATTTACTGAAGGCAAGATGAAGAGACAAGACACTCTGAACATCAAGCGAACATGCAGTGAACATCTCCATGCGGCACAGTCACGCTGGGTCAGGCGACAGACAGCGAGACGAGGAGAGGAGGAGTCCAGTGGAGGAGAGACTGTATATATTTACATTTACGGCTTTTCTCAGACACTTTTATCCAAAGCAATTTCCACTCCCTACCTACAGGGGGCAGTCTCTCCACTTGGGTTAAGGGGTCTTGCTCAAGAACCTAGTGGTGGTCCTGAAGGTAGGATTTGAACCCATGACCTCTAAGTCCAGAGGCAAGTATCCTACCCACTAGGCCACACCCACAGTGGAGGAGGAGGAGCCTGAGGACAAGTGGGACCACTAGTTTCTCAGGCAATTCCATTCTGTAATGTAATAATGTTCTCTTCTACTATATTATACTTCTATAAAGTGTCTTGGCCTCTGTAATAAAAGGCGGTCTAGTGATTAGGGAGTTTGCCCTGTGATCAGAAGGTTGTCGAATCCCAAGACTTCTACTGCTCCCCAAGTTCCCGGCTGCCCGCTGCTTCACTTGGTGAATGGGTTGAATAGGTTAAATGCAGAGGAATAGTTCCGTACTGTGGTGTTCACACGTAAAACGTTTGTTTGCTTGAAGGCGGTTTAGGTTCAAATAAAGCGAAAGCGTCTTCATCCTCAGACAGAGCTTTTGAAGGAAGTATCCAGAGAGATGCTCATGCTGTGCGAAACTAAAGCTGTGTGAAGGCCCGGAACACGTTTACGGCGTTTGGCAGACTCCCTCATCCAGAGCAACGTGCATCAGAGCTGAAGTCGTCCACATCTGTTCTTCACACCTGTAAAGCTAAACTTAAATCACCACCTGCTTTTAACCAAATTACTGCCAGATAAGATACACACCTTAACACTTAAAGTCACACAGATAGTAAGGGTTTAAGTGTTGCTCCAACAGCCTCCTGCCTCTCTGTCTCTCTCTCTCCACCGCTGGGGAAGATCCTTGATTAGGCATCTTTATCTGGTAAAATGCGCAAATGGGAAACAATAATCAGTCGAGTCTGTGTCCGATTTTCTGGAGCAGATCGAGATTTTAAGCGGGGAAACGTGAGGATGAGCAGAGAAAAAGGGGAAAAAAAGCGGATTATGTGCTCAGACAGCCTCTTTGTGCTGCAGGGGTTCCACAGATTGGTGGAACGGAGCAGGATTATCGAATTCTGTGTGTTTGCTTTGTATTTTCGGTTGTATGTTTTAGCCGAGAGACAGCAGAGTGTGTGTGTGTGTGTGTGTGTGTGTGTGTGTGTGTATGTATGTGTTTTCTCAAGACCACAGCGTCCCTCACCAGACATGTGTGTGTTTATGGAAATGAACAGCTCTCTCTCCGCAATACGGTTCACTGAGTTTCTGATAGTCGTCCCTCGGATCCAACACAAACTCAGCCTGTGCCAAGACAAGCAGCAGCCTGACAGAGTTCAGCTTTCTCTTTATGTAACCCACCAACCATGGCACCGAACTGCCCACACACACACACGCACTCTCACTCACTCACTCACTCAGATACAGGCTGGGGAGCTCCCTTAACAAGACTGCATCTGAATCACTATTCATACAAGGATGAGTTTTCCATGTAGCAAATCAGCAGTTTGAGCAGGAAAACAGTCTCCAAACCAATTTGGGCCTTCACTCACACATTCAATCAGGCATGATGACATATTTCAGAATTTTTTTCTGTGCTGTGGTCACTCAAACTCCTTCATTTTATCCCTTAAATTCCCTTAATTTTGACCTAATGTCCCATACAGAAGGAACGTTAAGGGTAAAGTGCACAGATGAAGGTGATTAAGGGGTAAAACTACTGAATGTTCTCATAAATAATAGAACCTCCTGAATTAACACCTTAAATGTAAGATTAAGGGGTTTCACTCTCAGGCCTTAAATCTAATTTTAAGGTAAATTTTAGGGGTCGGTTTCACGAATGAATGACCACTTAATTAAAGCGAAGGGGTTTGGAGTATTTTGGTGTTTTGACACCATTGACTAATTAAGATGGACCAGTTCTTTCCACTTCTTCATCACATCCTCCTGGTCTCAAACTCAGGAGCTCTGGATCTAAAGCTGAGGACAGCAGTGCTGCACGGCCCCACAGCGCCACCCGGAGGCCGTCCTCACCACTCCACCATCAAGCTGCAGAGTCCCAATCAAAAATTCATCACAGTCCGTCTCTGAAACCTCTCGGCTCATATTTTATTCACGTCCACCTGCTTGGTTTTTACGTTACTCTCATGTCTGAGGAGCGCCGACAAATCTTCAGCGCTGCAGATCACCTAAATACTTATTCACAACAAGCCCTGAGAGCGAAGCGCAACAGACGGAGCAGGGGAACCCAGAACCCTGCAGGAATCTGGGGTTCTGCAGACTCAGACCTCCAGGAAGCTGTGGGTTCTGCATATTCGGGCCTCCAGGAATCTGTGGGTTCTGCAGACTCAGGCCTCTAAGAATCTGTGGGTTCTGCAGACTCAGGCCTTCTCGAATCTGTGGGTTCTGCAAACTCAGAGCTGCAGGAATTTGGGGGTTCTGCAGACTCAGGCCTCTAAGAATCTGGGGGTTCTGCAGACTCGGGCTTCTAAGAATCTGGGGGTTCTGCAGACTCAGGCCTGCAGGAATCTATGGGTTCTGCAGACTCAGGCCCTCAGGAATCTGTGGGTTCTGCAGACTCAGGCCTGCAGGAATCTATGGGTTCTGCAGACTCAGGCCCTCAGGAATCTGTGGGTTCTGCAGACTCAGGCCCTCAGGAATCTGTGGGTTCTGCAGACTCGAGCCTGCAGGAATCTCTTGATTCTCCAGACTCTGACCTGCAGGAATCTGTGGGTTCTACAGACTCAGGCCTCCAGGAATGTCTTGGTTCCCCAGACTCAGAACTGAAGAACTGTATCTTTAAGAGAAGTATCTGAACATTTATCTCATGTTGGAGATTTCCCCCGGTCTGTTAAGTCTTGGACACACTGGAACTTCTCTATTTTGTCGATGGACGGACTGGAAGATGGAATCGAAATCTGTTTGAGATTTAAATAATTAATCAGGTTTCATTGCTCTTCTGTGCTTCATTCATAACAAGGAATTTTAAAGTGTTTCAAAGACACACATACTTTCAAAGTTTCTCTATCAACAATATTTTGGAAACCTGGCGTGTGAAGACCTCGGAGCAGTGAAACAGTGCAGAGACGTTTTGAGAGGATAATTTTACGAGCTCCGTGTTTTCCAGACCTTTCAGAATTTGACTAACTTTATGTGTGTAACCTAATAGGAGTTTGCAGAGCCTGCTGAGGCACATTGATTAAGTTTGGGCTGCGTAGCTTTAGAGTGTAATTTCCGACAACAAGGGATTAAGGGATTTGTGATGGTCTTATAGGGCAGAACCAGCTCCGCCCAAGGCCCAATAATTCACAACGTGAGCAGCATGAAGAAGAAATTAAAGGCCCTGTAAGGCCATTATGTCCTTTCATCATTACCTGTGCTTTGCTATAAACTATTACTGCCCATTTGCCCTAATGAGGTTTGACAATTACGAGGTTAATAAAGAAAAATCTTGACAGGCTTTATTGATATGGCAGGGAATTAAATGATTAACTATCTAATTAAAATTAAGAACCTTGAAGTGCAATTACTTGTGAAATGAATTGACCTTCACGAGCGAAAAGATACACTTTTTATGTCCTCCCAGGATAGAGACTAAGAGGCTGAAATCTCTTTTCTGAAAATGAGTGTGTGTGTGTGTGTGTGTGTGTGTGTGTGTGTGTGTGTGTGTGTGTGTGTGTGTGTGTGTGTGTGTGTG
>JBBPDE010000034.1:9301105-9324289 GCA_037974605.1 Nannopetersius ansorgii | reverse complement strand
GTGTGTGTGTGTGTGTGTGTGTGTGTGTGTGTGTGTGTGTGTGTGTGTGTGTGTGTGTGTGTGTGTGTGATGTGAGTTCCCTTAGACCCCCGGATAGGCTCCTGGTACCTGCGACCCTAGTAAGGAATAAGCGGGTTACAGAATATGATTATTAATTAATTAATAGCATTTTTGAAGACATGAATTTCCCTAGCTGAAACTACAAGTTCTTCCCTATGTTATATTGTGCGTCCTTACTGTGTTTACAGTGCTGGTGGTAAGTCCCCCTGCTATAATTATACTTGTGTCAGAAGAGCATTGCCTTAGGCAGGAAGAGAGAATCTTGGGATCTTGCATAAAATATTTACCTGTGTTGTGCGATTTGCATTTAGCACAGGCCTTCTGTGTAGTAGTGTCAGAGTTCCGACAAATCTTTCTTGTTGATCCCTTTAAAGTGACTGACATATAAAAAGCCAGAATTTACACCCATGGGCCGAATGTAAAACCATGTATTAAACTCTTTATAAAAAAATAATGGCACAACTGAGATGCTTTAATACTTGTCGTACTTGCAATACCTCTATAGTGCTGCATAATGCTTATTTAATGTAGCATGCATCTTTAGTCTTTAATATTTTTCATAAAAAATGTCTTACAGTTTACAGTGCTTGTGTAGTAAACTTAACAAATTAGTTCATTTAATGCACAACATAGAACCATATTCTGTGCCCAAAACTGCCAAAAGTCCAGAAATGTAGAGAGAACCATTCACTCTAAGATTTGTTCCCATATTATCTTTAATTCAATCCATGGGTCTTTGTATAAAGCTATTGTGAAGACTCAGGTGAGAGATCAAGAGCTGTTCTGTAGAACAAGGACAAAGTCTACCTTGGGCTATGCTTGGTTTATTTGCGTCCATTGAGATGAAAAAACAGGGCTGACTCAATGTTTTTGTATCTTTGTATCGTGCATACATAAACACACATCATACACTCTCCTACACCTTTGTCCTCAGTTGGTTGCAGGAAAGAGCTGTAGTCTAGCAAAATGTCTTTCCTGGAGCTTGCACATTACTTGTGCTGAATCATATTAGATCCTCCAACTCCAGCACGTGAGTTTTTGATGTGCTGACAGCCAGAGCTCCAGAGATAATGGAATCAGGTGCTCAAAAAGAAGAATGAAATATCAAGATAAGTATTCCAATCTAGCTATCACACATTTAATTAAACCTCTTCCATTTTGATCTGTTGGCTGGGATTTTTGGTCTAAATGGGTGTAAAATATTCAGCAAGGTCAGTCTGACTTCCAAGACCCATCAGCAAAATCTCATTATGGATGAGCTCTTCTTATTTAAGAGCCTGACGCTCACTCAGAGGAAGGGAACTATATGGTCCTAGAGATGAGGGTGTGATTGGGCAGTAACCTTTTGCCCCTGTCAAAGACATGTAATAAACAGAGAGTGGCCATTTAGTTTCTTTGTAGCATAATGCAGAGGACCACGGTTAAATACTTGAAAAGACGATCTAAAAATATGATTTAAAAAATAATCCCATTACTCCCAGGCAGAAGGCCAAATGGAAAAACATGGAAGATAAAACTACATTTTCTTTCACTGCATTGTTGCATTATTGGCACAACACATATGTAGCATAGGTTCATTTACATGCCTATTGTTGGTGTTGTTGCCCCAAACCCCAGTGCTGTGGTGTGCATAGAACTCCCAATAAAACCCCCATATTTGGCAGATTCTCTGTGTACTTCATTCAAATATGTTGCATCAGGGTGGGCAGACGTGCCACACCCTGTGTCTGTAACACATACGATAGCTAAACCCTCTGACTAGCTTGTAGAACCTCTAGAATAAGGAATTGGTCAAATGTTTCAGAATAAAACACAACACGAGCTGAAGAAAAAAACAAGTCATTTGTTTATTTTCAATTGTAATTCTACACACCCCCATGAAACAGCATGGTAGGGGTTCTGACACAATGTACCATGTAGGCCTATATGTATGTAATGTGCATCTCAATCAAGTTGAGTGAAACTGCTGTAAATAATACTACTCACGTGAAGTACAAATACTCCAAAACTGTACTTAAGTACAGTACTCAAGTAAATCTACTTCATTACTGTCCACCACGGCATACATTTTACACATGATCTACAGTTTGTAACCAGTTGGTCCAACTGTATAAATTTTTGCCAAATAGTCAGTGCTTGACATAATTATTTTTGCTCTAGTACTCTAATGAGTACCTACATGAATGAATTGGTGGCACCCAAATTAAAAAAAGTTTTCACCTCACCATGGGTATTGCTGAAAATGAAAGCAGTTTCCAAGGCACATATCCAAGTGTCCATTCAGAACATTAATTTAAAAAGAGGTATTAGACAATAAGAGAAAACTAAAACAAATTCTAGTTCTAAAAAGCTCTGCTTGCTAATGAAAATGATGGTTCCTGGTATGTTTGGATGGTGGAGGCCATAATTATCCACACAACAGAGCAGTTTGCTAATGGTGAGCATTAGTAATGGGGACCATCTCCCTTTGGAGTTCAACACCAGCGGAGGTGCTTCTCCCTTCTAATTTAGCAGTACAGAGGGGCTTTAATTAACAAACTGCTCCAGTACCAGAGAGTCCCAAAGAGAGAGAGGTGAGAGTCTGCTGCCCTGCCCCTTTCAGACCACAGAGATGCACTGATTTTCATCCTAAATCAACACGTCTGCCAAGCTCCTTGTAAATAATTCATCCTCCTTCTGCACTGCTAATTACTGTACAGGGCTCAGCTCCAAGCCAGAAGTATAGGGCAGAGACAAGGCCATCCACTTGTTGCTCCTGTTTGTCTATTTTGTTGTCACTTGGAAGCTTGTAAGCTTTCCTTACATAGTATGCTGGTCTCTTTACTGTCTTCTCTTTATTGCGGTCATTTTAGCCACTTTAGCCAACACAAAATGGAGTCAGTGATAATAAATGAACTTTTCATGAAACAGATCAAATTAACTCGCCTCTACTGTCATAAAGCCTTATTAGCAATTTAATATGTTTGCGCGAGTATAGCATAGAAACCAAGGTTATTTTTAGCAAATGGGCTCTATGTATGTTTTTGTTTGCTATCTTCCTACATTTGTTTGAGTCAAATTTTTGCATGAAAATCTTCATGTCAGTGTCAATACAGAGCCAATAGGCTGCATGGCCCAAGCTCCATGGCTGCAATCCATCCTGTTCCCTATTATTACTTGTCACTGCCATATCCAATAATTATTGCCCATTTTTTTGTTCTCATACCACCCTGACCCATTCTCCTCATTGGCCAGTGGTGGTTAAAGGCGGTTAACTGTTTTCATGCAGAGGGTGTTGACTCATGTTGTCTTGGAGACACAATCACCACTTGTGCGTCATGCTGACAGTGCCTGTAAGTTCTGTCACTCGCATCACACCGGGTCTGATTTCAAGTATTTAGAGCAGGCTCTAAACAACTCTTAAAAACAGTTATAATTTGCAGGGACATTTCAGACATTCAGACAATTAGCTCACCAGATTTTAAGACTCTCTACAAATGCTTATTAGGAAAATAGCACAGTTATTACTAGCATTAGTTGTGGATCAAGTAAAGGGTGCCTCAATTAAACATAACAGTTCTCTGAAACAGAAAGTATTGTCAGGGATTCACTTATGGTGAACACATATCATGCAGCTGACAAAAGCAGTGCTCGAGTTTCAAACCTTTGGACCATGAAATGTTTTATACAAAGTTAATCATTTAATTGAGCCTTGCAGACACCTAAACGAATAATCTAAGGGAACCTAAAGGATTGTTGGACTTTATTGTCTGTTTATTACTGTTAATGTTGTTGAGTCGACAGACAGCTAGCTTCTGTAATTAGGCCAAAATGGCACTAGCGTAGTGTTAGCTAGCTATGGTTACACATAACTACTAACACTGTCTTGACAAGAACTGTCTTTCCCATATTAATGTTAGAATATTAGAATATAAGAATATTAGAATATTAGAATATTTTCTGTGCTCTTTGTGGTCCTCTTGGCCAGCTTAATCCAAAAGAAATGACTATATATTAGTCATTAGATCACCAGGTTACTGGTCTTCACAAATTCAAACTTTGGTCATACCCTCTGAGATGGTACATATTGTGTTTCCACTCTTCCAGTACGTACATAGATTCTTTGTGTATATTTATATTTTATCTCTGCAGCTATAAATATCAGGGAATTAATGAAAATTAATCGGTGATTGCATTCAACTTGTAGACATTTGGACTGTAGACAAGACCTTAAACCACTCCTGACTGTCTACATGTCAGTGGTCACTTTTTCTGTAATAAATGTCAGTCTACTTTTAAGGACCAATTAAGATTTCAAAGGAACACAGCATTACCAAACTTAGATGCATGATAAAATTACCCACGCTGCTGTGGATTTCCTAAATATCATCTTATCAGAGCTGACCAGGACACGGTGGAATGTGGGAGGTCAAAAGGAGGAAGCATGTGTTTTTACATCAGTATCAACTGATGGTTTTCAGCAATATTGGTTTTGTTAGCTGTGTTGGTGCAAGCCATCGTTCTGAACACTTGATAGCTCAGCAAATTTCCTCCATGAAAAATTCTCGGCTGAACTCAGTACTTCTTGTCATGAGACATACATACTGCAGAGCTACAAACAGCTGGCTGCATGCATCAGACATGTTGGACCACTTTTACTCAACTATGGGAGTCTATGGGAGAAGTTCATTGCATTTGCTAACACTGTATGTTAGTATATTAAGTTCTGGGAATAAATGTAAAAACAATCATACATTATAATAACCACGAAAACTGGTTCTCCAAACAGCTTATAGAACAAAAAAAGGTGTGAAGGGAAGGTGATATGGACACTTAGTTCTGTAATCAGATTTGCCAAAGAGGTGTACAAAGTCAGGTCACTGACTCTGGAAATCACTGGCCTATAGGAACACTTTTACCAAAAACCTAAAAAAAATAATGTTTGGCAGTACCAAATAGATCACTTCTGTCAAAAGTGTCTCGCCTTAAAGTTTTAAAAACAGGGCCAAAGTCTTCTCCTGCCATATTTATCACAGTCTAGCATAACCAGTGTTTTCAGGGATAGTGAGGGGACAGAGCTATAAGGCCAGAGTTCCATTGGTGTTAATTTAGAGCTGGGCACTAGCAGAACATAACTAAAGGACTGCTAGAGAAGGAGAGAGACTGGAAGAGGGAGGGGAGGACATGAGGAATAGACTTTATTACTGAAATTCCAGGCTGTCAGGGAGGGCAGAATCTGCTGCATGACTCACACGCATCGCTCACTCTGTGCAAATAACTTTGGGGACTATGCATCATACATGTGTATGCACAAACAGATCCAAAAACAGAAGGGAATTCTTATTTGTGATTCACATGCATAATTATTTAAATTATATAAGGAATGTATACTATTGAGACTCTGCAGTTTGAGACAAGCGCTATAAAGGAATCACAGGACACATTTGAGTTGTGCCTGATTCAATAATTAGGATCTCTTTACATCTTGCTTTCCTTACAGCATTTCTTCACATGTCTGTAAAAACATACAATACTCTTGCTAAAAAAAAAAGTGAGGTTCATAAGCCTGCATCTCCTGTGCCATTCTAATAAGATCCTAAAGCAGGTAATAAATGAGGCACATAGAGAAAAGGTAGAGACCATAGATAATTACTTATCCTCTGCAGCTCTGTCCATATTAAGGATGTAATACAATCCTTTTCTTTTTAAAAAGTTATCAATCCAAGCTGGAACAGGGCTGTGTAAAAAAAAACAGGCTGTGCACACTGGAGACACACTGCTCAAGAGAATGGTGAAAATATGAAAGGCTTGTGTTTGATACTAATTTGTTGCATGTTATCTTGCAGATTTTAAACTCAAGCAGTCTTTATTCCCATTCCATATACCAGTACACAGTAAAACAAAACAGCCTTTCTTCAGGACCATAGTGCAGCACAAGATAATGCAAGATATCACAAAGAAGACTAATAGACTGACAACAGGCAGAGACAGTACTTATTATGAGTGAATATTGTATCAGATGCTGTATTCTAGAGGAATAAAAATTTGCAAAAATGCAAAGCTTTGCTATTAGATAAAGAATAACACACAAACAGTGCTAAAACTGCTATAGAAATAGCAGAGACCAGATAAAAATGTAATAAATTGTTCAGTTCAGCAGTGGGTTTGCACATGTTCTAATTTAGGAGTCTCAGAGAAGAAACTGTTTCCTATCCTGGCAGTGAAGGGCTGTATACTACTGAACCTTCTGACAGAAGGGAGGAGCTTGAAGAGAGTGAGCACAGGGTGGGAGTCATCCATGACGCTGGTGGCTTTGTGGATGCAGCAAGTAGTATGAATGTCTGTGACAGAGGGAATAGAGAACCAGGCCATCTTTTCAGCTGTCTACACTCTGCTTTAGGATCTTGTGGTCTGTGGCAATGTTATTCCTAGCACTCAGAGGGCTGCAGTTGCCAAGGCTGCTCTCTGTAGTCACTCTGTAGAATGTGGTGAGAATGGAGGGGATAAGATAGACATTCTTCAGGCTCTGCAGGTAGTAGAAACGCTGCTGGTTTCCTTGATGATGGGGTTAGTAGTTCTCCACAATGGGAATTTGGTGCTCTGGACAGTCTCCGAGGAGCTCTGGTGCTCTGGGCAGTCTCCGAGCAGCTGGTGGCCTAGTAGTTAGGGCATTCGCCCTCTGATCTGGAAGTCGTGGGGTCGAGTCCCAAGACCGCTAGGTACCTCTGAGGTACCCTGAGTAAGGTACAGTCCCCACACACTGCTCCCCGGGTACTGTGTTGATTTGGTTTGGCTATCCTTAATCTGACTGACTGAGATCAAGTTGATGTTTTTTTTTTATCAGATACTGGGGTATGATGCTGTTGTGTGTTGAAATGAAGTCTTAGAACAGCATTCTTACATTTGTGTATATTGATTCAATTAATAAGAAACAGAGAGGAACTCTCAGGATATGCTAGGATTTCTAAGGAGACATAATAATACATTTCGGTAAGATTTCTATTCATTTTAATTTCATAGACTCATCTTGCTGGTTGTATTTCAACATTTCAACATTGTTAAGATTTGACAGGATACATAGGATTGAGATATTAAAATGGATAACAGGAAATAGTCAAATATACTTTTTACAGCCAAGAAGCCAAGCAAGCTATCCTATTCATTAGGCCTCTAGAAGCTGAATGGACTGAAAGTCTTACATGTCTAATTACTCCCATAATTAGGATGAGACAGGGGAATCAACCAGACACATTTTGATTTATAACAGGAACCAATTTTTGAGAAAACGACAACTCCAGATCTGCATCCAAATGAATGAATGAATGAATTTCCTTCCTGTCTTCTTGTTTTGATTTTGCCCATCTGGTTGTCATGTGGATCCCCATGCTAGTTAGCTCTGCCAAAGTATTTAGTAAGCCATGGGATACATAGCAAGCAAAAGAAAAAAGAAATGAGTTTTTGTGACATGTCTTTCTGACACAACCCAGGCCTTCTGGTAATATTATATACAGGTTTTCAACCACTGGGCTGAGGACCACTGAAGGACCACGAAGGCTTTTGATGGGGCTGCGAGGATAAAATGAAGACAGGTCTTTGGTCCGCAATTGGTCCCAAAAAACCCTTTTTACACAGTGATTGGTGTATTATTAAGACGCCATTGGTGTATTATTACAACCTCTGCTATTTTAAGAATAGCGGAGGTTGTAACGTTTCAAATGAGCCCTCTTGCCCAAAAACCGCTCCCAGATCAGTCGAGTGATGCAGACAGAGAGGCACTCCGCTACGCTCAGTCGGAAAAATACGGGGTTTTTTTTATGATGAAACAAAGCAAGTTATTTTGGAGTTGTTTGTTGCCCCCGGCATCCAGTATCCTAGGGTTGCTATTTTTTCTCACCACTTGTGAATAGGAAAAATGGGGCTAACAACTGTTGTAGTGAAACAAATGGACTAACAGACAGTCTGTAACTGTGTACAAAGTAAATATCTATGGTAAATTGAGCTGATAAAATGGACAATGAGTGTAAATACTAAATTGGATCATAAGTATGTATAATGTTCCTTCATATTTAGTTAGAACACTTCCTTGTATGCAGTGTGTGCATGCCAGGGTGTATTTCTTTTGTGACATATATGGCGAGGCAGTGTGAGTTTTGGCTGGGCCACTGGAGAGCAGCTGACCCATGGCAGATGGCCCCTGGAGCAAACAGCAGCGGCTCCCAGATGCACGGCCTCAGGCAGCTGGAAGAGAGGCCAGCTCCTGCTCTTCATTGGCAGCCAAGAACAGAAGACATGATCTGTCATGCTCATGCCATCATAATAACAAATGCACTTCCACTCATCCCTTGTTTTTCCTAGTAGTGCTTATTGCTACTTATTTTATCTTATCAGGAAGATAAGGCAAGGGTAAAAAGGGTAAAAACATCATGAGGTTGGAAAGACATATTTGAGTATTTCCTCTGCAGCCAGTATGAATCACATTTGGTAAGCATCAGCTCAGCTGTCAAGTGTCTCCTACAAAAATTGTGACATGACACGGTCACGCTGACTCGCCCTGGTCTAAGAGGAAAGTATATCTAGCTCTATGGCTCAGTTGAAAGTGAATTTTAAAGTTATGAGATAGTATTTGTATTAATATATCTTGAACCAGCTACCTCTTATTTTTAAATTATATTGTTTTTTATTTTCATTACATAACTATGAAATGTATTATGTTATCATATAATAGCATTTAAACTGTAGGGGAGAGTGATAAATGTAACATGGATATTTTATATTGTTAAACATTTTCCTGTAGAATGTGATTTTACCACCGTTTTGAAGCAGGGAAAGAAGATTTAGCCAGGCTTCATGTTTTCCCATTTAAACTTAAAACCAGACAATTTCTTTCAAGTTGTATGCTCAGCTGCATTGTGTACTACAGATTTGCTCTTTTACTCTTTAAAAACATTGCCACATTTGGACATATCACTCTCTTCAACTGATCATGCCCTGGGACGCATCTTCAGTGACGTATCCTGGGCTCACTTGGTGTTTTAGGTCTCGCAACATCAGACACCCTCGCCCAGATGAGCCAGCTGGGGATGATCAGGCCCCGACTTGTGTCCCAGTGGCAACCCACCGGTCAGCCCTCTTAAACCACAGTCACCTCATGGATTTATCTGCAGCTTCACTCATGGTCTGGATGGCCCTCCTATTGGCTGCCCCTGCAATGCTTAATTGCTTGAGGTGTGTCCTGCAAAGCCTCTGCACCCCACGTCTATAGGCTCATAGAATGTCCTCCAGACCCTGCCCCTGCACTCTTCCATTAATTCTTGGTACTTAACATGGTTCCTTTCATTGGCTTCCTAAATTTGCTCTTCCCAGGACACTGTGAGTTCCAGCATGAGCAGATGTTTTGAAGCCTCAGAGGTGATGATCATGTCTGACCGGAGGGATGTTCTTGCTATGTGCTGGGGGAACCTCAGCTGCTTTCCCACGCCAGAAGCTGCCAATCAAAGACTGTGTAGAGGAGGCCTGTTGTTGTCTGTGGCGGTGGAAATTGTCTTGATGCCTGAGGCCTTGGAGCCTGATGGTGTTTACCTGTGCTAATGCCTGAGACTATGCTATCAGCAGCTGCTCTGAGCACCTGGTCATGGTGCCAACGATAGCGACCATCAGCCAGGGCCTTAGGGTAGCTGGTAAGAAGATGTTCTAAGGAGCCTCTTCTGGCGCAAAGTGGGCAGGAAGGTGTCTCACTCTTTCCCCAGACATGGTGGTTTGCTGGGCTTGGCAGGACATTGTAGACTGCCTGCACTAGGGGAAAGGACCATCCACTTTTGAAGGAAGCCACTGATCTTCCTCTCCAGGGATTCCACAATTGTCATTGGGAGTGCGTATACCAGCAGAGGCCACAAGATTTGTGGCAGGATGGAGTGCTGGTAAATCCAGTCTTTGAGATCTACTGGGCAGGCCGGACTTGTCCACCTTGGACAGCCAAGCACTCAGCTCTTCACTCGACTTTTGGATGGCCTCAGTGTCTTCCAGGCTAGAATTGAATTCCCTAAGCTCTTAACTGGTTGCTCCATGGTGGACAGGATTGCAACTCCTGAGACTGAAAAACGGGCTTGAAGCTCATCCTTGTCTATGAAATGAGTCTTTCGAATCCTTGTAAGATCTACCTGCTCCCTGGGACTGATGTAGTGATGGTGAGGTTGTCCATGTAGGCTCTTATAGAGGGCTGTCGAACACCTGACTTGGTTAGAGGCCCTCTGCATTCTACCTCAGCTGCCTTGACCATCGCAAGGGCAAAAAGAGTAACAGACCTCTTATTATCCCTTTCTCAAGACAATGCCAGTCCAATGTTACTGACACAGAAGTGATCCTCAGCCTGAAATTGTTGTAATAATCAAGAATCAAGTCCTTGATCTTGCTGGGGACATGGTGGAGGGGCAGAATTGATGAGAGCTGTGTTGGGTCCCAAACTTGTGTTCCCTTAGTGGATCGCTCATTGTGTTTTGGAGGAAGCCTGCTGCTGTGCTTGTCTCCAAGCAACAGTTTTGTAAAACAGAAGGGATTGGCGATGAAGGCCGATTGCCTCCTGGCTCTCTCTCATTCCCGCTGCCTGTGCCACTCTGCTCTGTGGAGGGTTATCAACTTCTTCCACACAGGATATTATGCAATAAAACTGATGGTTGCTTCTCCTCCTCAGAAGCTCTCTTGAACTGCTTCTTGAGGGTTTGAAGTTCCTGTCATAGATGTATCTTTGTGGCTCTATGGTTCATAGTGTAGGAGGTGGTCTGACGATGATGGTGGTCATTGCTTGAATTCTACGGTCAGTATCAGCCTTGGCTGTGGTTTGGATGATGTTGGACACATCTTCGTTAAACTGTATCCACTCACTCCGTCTGCTGACTGGGGGCCACTTGATTCGCTGCAGTGGAACTACTTTGCTGGGATTGGGAGGCTCTGGTATTTGGAGGAACTGGGCCCTGAGGGGTGCTTACTGGCCAGGCTCCTCCAGCATCTCATCAGGTTCTGGACCTGTGTGTTGCACCACGCTCTCCTGCTCTGAAAATTTCATTCTGGCCTGATCGATCTTTAGGCCACGTTGGTTCATACTTTGTGCTGTTTGTAGCACTAGACTGCGAAAAGCAAGTTAAATGATACATTTTGCAAAAAATACAATGCTAAGTGTTAATGTTGCTCCTGGTGAATATGTGAAGGACAGTTCGCTTTCCACTGACAAATTAACAAGAAAATTTGACTGAAAAAAAAAAAATCTATATCAGTGCCTCTACTCTGCATGTCAATGTCTGTTGTTTGTTTGTTTTGGGAATTATAATGATATCTATTAGTCACACCGGTCTGAAATCATCACAATTTGGACAGTTAATATATGTACCCAGGCAAAAATGCAGTTACTTTTAAACTTACTTTGGCTTTTATTTCATTGCAGACAGATTCTTGAATCCAAGACATGTCATGTCAACTTATTTGTTAAGAGGCTGTATTTCATGACCTCCACAACCTCCACCACAGAAACTTGCATGGTAAAACATTTACCACATTGTAATATTGCCATTTCTTCTCACAATACTTAAAAAGATGTTTTGGCACTGAGGCAATGAAGCATTTCCAGTGTTACCTTGCCCCTTTCGTTTTTGTTGTGGCATTTTTCATTTTGAAATTCTTCATATATTCTCTGTTTTGGACAGGTCTGGACTATAGGCAGTCCAGTCCAGTAACTGTACCTTTTTCTTCCACAGCCATGAATGTGTAATGTATGCAGAATGTGGTTTTGCATTGTTATGTTGATTATATTAATTAATCTTGAATACAACATATATTTCCCTTTTTTAATGCTGCCATCACAGACGTATAAGCCAACTTTGCCAGGTACACTGGCACAACCCCCATGACAAACCCCATGTTTTTTGTACTTGATGAAAACAGTATTGTTGGTCCTTTTTGTCTGTGGGCCAGAGCACACTGTGTCCATTTCTTCCTCTGGAACATTGATTCGTCTGACCACAGTACATGTTTCCACCATGTGATTGTCTATCCCAGATGCCGTCAACCCCAGAGTAGTTGACAAAGCTTCTGTACATGGTTAATGTAATATTTGTTTTTTGTACAGTAAAGTTCTAAGTGGCATTTGTGAATGTAACTCTGTACTGTAGTGCTTGACAAAGGTTTGCCAAAGTAATTAGTTTAGTTTAGATTGACTTTATTAATCCCACAATGGGGAAATGCCTTAATTACTTGCACATGTGGTTATATTAGCTATTGACCAATGACTGTTTTTGATTAAGTGCTGTCTGACTGATCAGAGATCACATGAATTCAGCTTAGACTTGCGTCCTTGACCTTTACAAATTGACATTGCTCCAGATTCCTTGAATCATTTAATGATATTATCCACTGTATAGAGACAAATATCCCTTCCAATCTTTATTTGAGCAACACTGTTTACTCCTCAAAGACATGCCTTTTATGGATACTGTTTTTGTACAAAATCATGATTACAATCACCTGTTGAAATCACATTATCTTTATTATTTAACCTCATTACTAACCCTAAAATGTCCCTGTCCCTGTCACGGCTCAGCCAGTAGCCGTTAGGAGTCACTGTTTTTTGGTTTTGTTTTGTTATGGTTTTTGGGACTTTTATTTTGATATTTGGGTCTGTTTTGTGTTTCCAGCTGTCTTGTGTTTGTACACTGATTATGTTCTGTATTTAAGTTCTGTTTGTGTGGACCAGCGTTATCGGTCCGTCGCCTCACACACCTTATTCTGAATCCTGTTTTCCTGTATCGGCCGTCGAGCCAGGTTTCTTTTATTGATGATAAAGAGAGCACTGCAATGGATGCCTGCCTGTCTTGTCCCTGTTTCCCCCGAGGTAAATCACGAGAGCGGGTTAAACCCCCTTCTCATGACAGGCCCAAACTTTTTTAGAATGCAGGCCTCAAATGCAGGAATGAATGTACAGTAACAAATTAAATGAAGTTGACCAGACAAAATCGTCAAATATCTAAACATTCACTCAGTCAGAAAGAGGAAACGTACTACACCAGCATAGAAAAAAAAATCAGATATAGGCTTCTTGCATGTTAAAGCAGTAATCAAAGGTGAGGAAATTGGCTGTCTCTGGAGCTAATACTAAAGTGAAAAATCTTCCCTTCCCTGTCCATGTGTAGTCAGTAACATGCCGGATAAATAATGCACCGCATCAGCATTCACCTGCAAAAAACAAACTGTGGGGTGAAACTGCTGATTTGAAGAGGAGGGCATTATTAGCATGCACAGTGTAGAATCACGCTAGATGAAGCTGCATTTTAGCTGGACAAAGAGACCTGATCACAAGCTCACAGGCATGTGTCTCCTCTCTGTGGACTTGATTAGCTGTGGCTCTGCACAATATGCACAGTAATAGCATCATTTGAACTTCACTCGAAAGAACAGACAGTGACCCAAAGGGCCATAAAAAGTGCTTTTGAAGTCATTTTAATGTTTTTGAAGGCCTGGATGCACTAATAAGATAGGAGTCAATCCATCATCGTTAGAAATAGCTGTCGTATTTAACTTCTTTTTGGATGAGGACTCCTTGCCAAAGACAACTCAAGATTCAAGATTCAGGATATTTTATTTGCCATTTGCTCATGAGACCAGCAGTCCATGCACATTGGAATTGTTGTGCAAAGCTCTCTTTATATGTACAAAAGGCAAATAAAGGTAGAAAAGACCAAAAAAGCAGAGAATAGAGCAATCTACTAGTAGTATATAATACATAACATTATACTACTACAAGAGGGTGATAATATCACAAAAAGAGTTGTTTTTGTTTTTTTTAAATACAAGTACTCGCCAAGAGGAATCCAAATAGCATTTCAAGTATGACACACTTATAATATTGCACATTTAGAATATTGCACCCAATATTGCACGTGTTTCACAAATCTAACTGCTTCAGTTAGCATATTGCACCTTAGACAGACAATGATTTATCACATTGTATTGTACAAGTGAGGTGAGGTAGTGTGGTGTTGTTTTAAGTGTTCAGGGTTTTTGTTTTTCCATCAATCTGACAGTGACGGGGAGGGAGCTGTTGAAGAACCTTTTCTGTCGGTGATGATGCTGTCCGCTCTGTTGTGTCTCATATTGTATGTGCAGTTTTTGTGTCTGAGCAGAGAATGAGCTGGATGTAGTGAGTCCCTTATAATTCCCTCTGCTCTTTTCCGACAGTGCTGTGTGTACAGAGATTCGATGGAAGGGAGTTTTGTCCCTATAATCCTCTCCGCAGTCTTTATGACTCTTTGCAGAGCCTTCCTCTCTGCCTGTGTGGTGTTCCCATACCAGACAGTGTTGCCTGCGGTAAGGATGCTCTCTATCAGTCCTCTGTATTTCTGGGTGAGAGGGCGATGGTTCAGGCCAGCTTTCCTGAGCAGCCGGATGAAGCAGCCTTTACTGGGCTTTTTCCACTGTGGCTGTGGTGTTGAGAGACCAGCTCAGATCTGACACGACCTGCAGTCCCAGGAATTTGGCTGTCGGCCCTCTCCACTTCAGTACCTTTCATGATAAAAGACTGCAGGGGGGAGGGTTCTTCCTGAAGTCCAGTATTATTTCTCTGGTCTTGTATGTATTGAGGATGAGGTCATTCTCATCCCTGTAGACAAGAGCATTGTCAACCAAGGTTCTGTAATCAGACATCACACTCGCCCCCCCCGCCCCATTGATGAGCCCCACTATGGTGGTGTCATCAGCATATTTGATGACGATGGAATTGTCCTGGGTTGAGTTTGGGGCTGAGGCAGTAGGCCTGTGGGGATCCTGTGCTGACCCTGAGCTCAGCAGACACACGTCCTCCCATTCTCACCACCTGTGGTCTGTCTGTCAGGAAGTCCAGAATCCAGTTGCAGGTGGGAGTCAGGATGCCGAGGTCTGTCAGCTTCTCTGCCAGAGTCCTGGATGAATGCAGAGTTTTCCAAAGACAGGTAAAACGTTTTCAGATGGAACACTGTGGGAGAATTCGGCCTTGATAATTGCACAGCAAGCAAGCTTTCAGGAGGCATCTGCTGTAATCTTGCTGCATCAGCTGGGTCAGGCCGCCATGTGTGAAGACAAAACAAGACAAGATAAAGGAAGACACATTTGAACACTTTATAACACCTCCTTATATATATACCTATATCACAAATGGTTTCATCACTTAAAATACTAAAGAGATAAATATGAACATGAAGCTAAACAACAAAATGACTCATTTTTAAAAATCATTATTATTGTGGGGACACAAAAGGCAACATATTTAGATTAATCTATTCAGAACAAAGGTCATTTACATTAATCAGTGTTAAAAGTACAGTTAAAAAGAGTGAAAAAGGCAAGGCATAAACAGACATTACAACATATTTATAATCGTACATAATAAACCCACATTAACATTTATGTCTCAGGGGAGGAAATGTAGGATATGAGCCCTTTAAACATAACGGACTTAAGTAGGATCAAGTGCAGTATAAGGAAGTGTCTTGAGACATTGTAGGGCATTGTCATGAGTTCTATGAAGAATTGATCTCAAAAAGGGAAGTCAGTGGCCAATAGCCAGCAGTTCCTATTTGGTCTAAATCTCAGCTGCCAGAGCAGCATAGTGGTGAAGATTTGAATGATAAAAGAAAGATAAAAAGGCTACTTAATTTGATATATCTTCACTTCAAGCAGCTATCAAACAGTTATCTAGCGTGGGGGGGCTACAATAGGCCCTTCCATGCTGCCCACATATAGTGAACAGCACGTGCCCTTTTGAAAGGGGCCAGAAAAGTCTGTATTTTAATAAACATCTAAAACACTCTAGATGGGAAATCCGAGACACCCAACGGTTGCTTGTTAAAGACAGATCATGAGTGTATCAGAAAGACAAGAGAATTTATTTCAGTCAACATGAGCATTAATACTGTGCCAGGATTTTGTCATGGTGGGAGGTAGAATAGGGAGTGAACTGTGCCAACAGTGTAGCGTGGTGGAAGAACTCGGACGTGAGAGACACGAGAGAGTCGGTAAGCCACGCAGTTAGTCGTAGAACGCTCCCAGAGGAGTTAGAGTCCACACCAATATGAACTTGTGTTCTAAACACGCACATAGATAAGTATATAAACGGACTCCGAAGAGTCAGAGTACTCACGGTACTGTGAGTACTCTACTTTCAGGTGGAGTTGAGATGGATTTGAGTCGACACTCGGGCATGAAGTGTAGTAACTTCAATGACAGTGTAAAGGTGTACACTTACTTCCTGTTTATATACCTGCCGAGACATCATCTCCGAGACCTCGTGACGTCTAGTGACCCGGTGCGTGTGACAGATTTGGTGTCCACGCAAACACAAAGACCTTAAGACATGTGGAGTCTTTTCATGGACTGCATTTCCAAGATACTTTTGGGTATCCACTCATGTGAAACTTGTTTGTTTTTGTAACATTCTTGGACACATAGATATTTAATCTCAATTGTGAGAGATACTGGTAATATGCACTGGTAATTGGAAGATTCAAGTAATATAACTATGCATTTAAAAATTTTATTTCTGGTGAGGAATAAATCAGGACACCCCCACATGTATCCCCCTTAATGTCTCAAATCACACCAGGTGCACATGATTCGGACACTGTTATTTAGCAACTTGAACAAGGCCTGCCTATTTAAACCTCAGACATTTAGTTTGTTGTTGAAGTGAGAGTGAAAAACATGGGGAGATCAAAAGAGCTGTCAGAGGCCTTCAGAAAGAAGATTGTAGCAGCTTATGAGTCTGGTAAGGGGTTTAAAAAGATATCAAAAGAATTTGAAATCAGCCATTCCACTGCCTGGAAAATAGCCTACAAGTCGAAACAGCTGCCAACATGCCCAGGTCTGGCCATCCAAGAAAGTTCACCACAAGAGCAAACCACAGGATGCTAGAAGAAGTCTCCAAAAACCCTAAAATGTCATCACTGGACCTACACCAGGCTCTTGCTATATGTTGGTGTGGGCATGGGCATGCCTCCACAATCAGAAAGAGTCCGCACAAGTTTAACCTGTGAGGTATGCAAGGAGGAAGCCTTTGCTCTCTGAAAGAAACATGGCAGCCAGACTGAAGTTTGATAGAACACAGACAAAGACCAGGATTTATGGGATGATGTTCTTTGGACTGGTGAGTCTAAAATTGAATTATTTGCCAGAACAGAGGACATGTTTGGCATAAACCAAATACAGCATTCCAGGAAAAAAAAAACTCATATCAACTGTGAAACATGGAGGTGGAAGGGTCATGGTCTGGGGATGCAGAGCTGGCCGGCTCACTATCATCTGTAAGAAAATTTAAATTAATTGGAACCAGCAACATGACAGTTGCCCTAAACATACCAGTAAATCCAAAAAGGACTGACTGAAAACTAAGAAACAGAGAATTCTGGAATGGCTAAGTCAAAGTCCACAAACTTGAACCAGGCTGTACATGCAAGAAATCCCACAGACTTATAGATGGCTACAAGAATAATCCCCTGCAGTTATTTCAGCCAAAGGGGCAAACACTAGCCATTGTTTCAAAATATTGTTGATATTTTGCATCATTTTCTATGATGTTTGAACTCATTCTCTAGTAGAGGATACTGCCTGAGTTTTTCTCAGCCTGGTTGCAGTACTTCATCAGTCAGTTCCAGTACTGCCACTGACCTACTGTTTATGGTCTTTGATAATAAAGTATTGTTTTTCTGAGTTTAAGGAGACTGGGCTGGAGATGTATGATGTTCACACGTTATTACTCAACACAATGAACAAAAAATTGCATTTTAATATGGGATTCAGAAACATCTGTACATTGTAAGTGTGTTTAAACTTAATAGATCGTCTGTACTTTTCTCGCTTCAGAGTTAATAACCAAAGTTATTGTTTGAGGTAACTAAGGATATATGTGACAACTAGAGATTTAGTCAAAAAGACTGGAATATTCTTTTCCTTTCAGCTCTTGCTTCAGTATTATTTACGAACTCTATTTTATTAATAGTATAAAACTCCTTTACAGTACTTTTACTGTGGACTTAATGACAAAGACATTTTCCTGTTGTCTGGAGGGCTAGGCGCTAAAAGTGAATTAGAGCATCCATCAGAAAAATAATAATTAAAAAAATTATATACAGCAGGTGAGTGTACCACACTTCAGCATTTAGCATGCTCCTTATCCTTAAGTAAACTTCCCATGGCTAAAAGCCATTGGATAAAGGCTCTCCATTAGAGTTTTGTGAGTCACTGCAGTGACTGGAGTGGTCTTTAAATAGGGTCAACTATTAGCCTGCTGTAAGCACAAGGCAGGAGTCCTACCCCCCTAAAGCAATTGACTCCTTTTTTTGCCTTTACACCACTTCAAAAATCTCACTCCTGCTTTAGTGTGTTGTTGAACCTCAGAGTGCAAATGCCACCCCCCACCCACACCACCACCCTCCCCAAGAATCTGACAGAAACACATTCAGAACAGTCACAGTCAATTATGTATCATGCCTTCCCGCCATAAGATGATGGATGAAGATATGAATTCGGTGGAGCACAGTACACATACACTTACACTTTTGCACAGCTACATATACGTTTAACCCTACAGGTCATAGCAAATGGACTGTTGCAAATGCAGCAAGGACTGATTCAAATGCACATATTTGTGAAGGTCTGTCCTGCATCAGGTCTGTCCTGTGTTTTTTGTTTTTGTTTTTGTTTTTAATTCCTCTAAAACACTAAAACACAGCAAATCAGATCGGAGAACATGGAAGGGCGAGCAAGGTGTTGGGAGCAGCTCAGGAAGTGGCAGCGAGAGTGGCACTCATAAATCACGTGTGACAGGCGCAGCAGAGTGGAACCTAGGCCAGCCTCCTACCAAACACAGCACGATGAGCAGATTGTGGTCCCTTGTAGTGGAATAACAACGTATAACCTCATTAAAAGTGATGTGTAGTAGATGATACATGTGCCTTCTAGCAGAGCGAAAAATGAAGGAAAAAGAATCAACATACACAAAATTAAAACCTGTGATATGAGGCAAATTGATTTAAGACCATGAATGGTGATGTAAATTGTGTGTGGTGTGCTTTACAAATTGGCTTAGGTAAATCTTTCTGACCACAGGGGCATGTGTCATTTGGGAGACTGCCATGGCAGTTGTGTGATACATACATGAGTTAGTGGACATTTTTACGCATGCCACTGCTGGGTGAAAGTGCTTCGCTATTCAAAACATCCAAGCAAGAACATCTCTGTGATCAGAAACTGACTAGAGAATGAGTAACTCAAACCGTGCATCTGAGTTTCGCAGGCTTGTGTATATATCCTGCATATATCTGCCTGGTTGATGGCCAAAGCCTGAACTTTTAATCCAGAATAACCTTCCACATGCACTCCCAAATTCAAGAGCATTTTCTCACTGTATGGTCAACTGAATTACTCATTTCTCCATCTTTTTTATTTGCCATTGTTCTTTTCCATTCCCTGCCTCCTGCCTCCTGCACTATAGATTTTTTGCCCAATTTGTTTTCTCTCTCTCTTTCCTTTTTTGCTATTTCCTGCTGCCTTTATCTTGCTTCTGTCATTCCACACTCTTCTTTGCTTTGTTTCATGGGGTATCCTTTCTGGAACTAATTTTTGTTGTCCATCGCCACCTTTGAGAAAACTTGGGGTATCCTTTGTGCTCATTTTCTTGCCATATTCCACATAGCTTGTGTGTCAGAATTTGTTGCAATATTCAGTCCTCCTCTGATACGACTTAAGCTTTACATGGCCAATCTGTCCTTATAGCCTTGTGTGCCTATAATGCTCAGATGTAATTTAGCATATTCTCTACTTTAACACACTTGACTGAACAAATGAAGTGGCAAGTAATTAGCTGATGAGTTCAATAAAACATGTTTGAGCAGAGACACTTGTTCACACAGTGAAGCGGACTCTTAGTACCTAAAACAAAATCACTGTCATATATTCACACGTTTATTTGAGAAAGGGGAAGAGAACACATTTAATGTGTATGTATTTGCATTTCTGTCTGACTAGGAGCAAGAACAGGCAACACGTTTCTTCAAAAAGGAGTTTTATCAAGTCAAGTAGGGTGTTATTCTCATCCCACTCATATACATTTAGTACACAGTGAAAAGAAATATTGTCCTCCTGGACCTTAGGGCCAATATAGCAGCACATTCAGATATATCAACAATGAATGTAAAAAGGGAGGATGCATTAAAATAAAACCTATATATCCTAAGAACCAAAGAAAAAAGTCTTACAAATTCTATTTTTGTGTGATTTCTTATCTATTTGGACCTAAAAAAAAAAATTGATTAATGAGTGTCCCATCAAGGGGCTTGGAGACAGCAGATTTCTAATACTCAGAGGAAGGTCTTGGGCTGATATTTGTGCCAAATTATTCACCTCTGCGTTAGAGCTGTTATGATTTTTAGATTATAACATAACACTTAAATTGGATTCTGTCAGAAAAGGACTGAGATGAATTCCTGGTTGATCACATTTCCTGTGCTCAGTCAGACCCACTGATTCATACACAAATGTCAGATTTCCCTTCCACAGCCTTTGCGGCTTCAAATTCTCTGATGTGAAAATGTCCAAAAAGTTTTAATGGAAATGTGAGAGTACAAGTATTGAATTTATTCAATAATACTTAATACAAATACAAATAATTAAGCACAGTAACATTGTTGTTTAGTAACAGAGTAATGCTGTTTAGTTCAGTAAAATGTATAGTAACTTGGGGATTTGTGTAAGAATTATGTATGTCCTAAGTCTTCCCCGCTTTGACCAAATGTAAGTAACATAAACAGTAAAATGCATTTAGACAATGTGGTTCTTTCCCATTCAGAATGATAACCAGCCATTCATAGTACTTACTGCATTAACCCAATAATAAGACTGCAATACATTGCTAATATTATTTGTACCCAATAGACAACTGAGCTTGTGTTGTAATTTTGTAGTGCACATTAGGATTTTTTCTATGAGAAATAAATAATTTTCTTGAAAACTGCTCCTATCATACCGTGTAGTGAAAAAAATGTTTCAAAACAAATGCATTTTGCCATGCTATACTCCCCCTTTAATCCTCAGTGGATTAGTGTTATATAATGTGTTAAAAATGTAGTCATTTTAACATACAGGAGTTAGTGTAACGTTCGGCCAGTGGCCGGTGATGGCCACTGCTTTTGTGTTGTTTTTTCTCTGTTCTGTTTGTTCATGTTCTTGGGTCTTTTATTTTGACATGCCTGTCTGTTTTGTTCCGTTGTCACGTGTCTTGGTTGTCACCTGTTTTTCTGTTCGTGTATCACGTGTTTTTCTGTTTCAGCTGTTTTTTTGTTCATGTGTTCCATAGGTTCCAGCTGTCTTGTGTTTAGTGCTGATTGTTTCTGCTATTTAAGTCCTGTTTGTGTTTTATTCCAGTTATCTGTCCAACATCTTTTGTAGCACCTCATTTTGAGTAGTATCTGACTTTCTGTTTTCTTGCGGCCATAGCGCCAGGTTTTGTTTCTGGTTTTCGTAGAATAAAAGTATCACGCATGGAAGCCTGGTCTGGTTTCTCGTCTGTGCTCCGAGGAAGCTCTCATCCGAGGGGGACTAGCCCCCCCGGACATGACAGTTAGCATTTATGTAGTATGTATGCAGCATTATTCATACTTCTGCTAAATGACCTCATAATTCAGAAACTTCAGTGACTTTCAGAGTAAAATGAAAATCCAGTTTATATTTGTGTGTACTATAGGGTGTGACAGGTGAGTTTGGAAAATGCAGTTAAATTTTGCCAATTTTGCAGAATGACACACCTAAAAAGGCTATATGAGAATACCAACATCCATAATGTCTTACTTTTATTGGTGTTAGCAATAATTAACAAATTGTAATCTGTTGACAAATGCAATGTATCTTTTCCACCTACAACGCCCCTTTGTGTTATGTGAATACTAAGATAGATTAATACTAAGAACTTTTCTTTTATCGCTTTTTAATAGCAACAGTAAGGATCTGCCTTTCTCTTTGCCTCTATAAAGGCAGCATACACTTCTCCAGCTGCTCGAAAATGGGTTGGTAGGGGTCTGGCAGGTGCAATTTAAAGAACCGCAACTCCCTCGAAAGACTGCAAGGGGTTAATGAGCTGAGGAAATAGCAGCCATGACAGGAGAGGGCCCATTACTATATTGCAGAGATGGATATTAAATTGTGTCATTTCTCTCTGGTCCACCTGGCAGGTTGCGATAAGGGTTGTTCCACTGAACGTATGAACCCTCCGGTATTCATCAAACCACAGAGACTTGCTCTTTAAACACAGCACATACCTTTCCTAGAGTGACTCACCAACACTTCAGTATACTCTAGTAGAGCAAGTCTGGGTTAATTTACAGTGGCTTGGTCTCCACAAACTTATAGAGAGTCTATATTTCTGCAAAAGCAAGCTTCTGCATGCTTTGCAAGGCCTTTAAAACAGCACAGAGTGATGAATGGCATTGTGCTGGATAGACCTAGTCCCTGACTGACCTTGCACTCTTTATTTATGATCAACACTGTCTTTACACATAATGACATTGTTAGGCCGCTCCCAAAGTTGTAGGGCCTGATGTTATGACAGCAAACATTTGAACGTGTTAGACAGTGTCTTGTCTTTTTAGCTCCTTGTCAGCCACAGAACACAGCAGAGGTGAAATATCTGCGGGTAGATCACAATCATAATCAGTAGGCCACCATAAAATGCAATTTACTGTCCAATTAAAGAACATCTCAAATCATCTCTGGCCTCTTTCATTCATTACTGTATTTCCACCCTCTGCTTCCCAGCAACAGCCCAAGTGTTTAGTTGATCACAACAGTGCACACCATGCATATTTTGCCAACATAGTAATTACTACAACTGGCACCAAAGATAGAGAGGCAATAAACCTGTGAGCCAATGAGGAGACAAAACTGCAAATTAGTCCCGCTTTGTGCTGCAACAGATAGAGATAACGAAGTGCAGCTTGCACTGCTGCTGGAAAAATCACATCAAATATGAACATTTTGTCATTTTTACAGCAAATATATGTGCATCTACATGTTTGTGTGTGTGTGTGTGTGTGTGTGTGTGTGTGTGTGTGTGTGTGTGTGTGTGTGTGTGTGTGTGTGTGT
>JBBPDE010000034.1:9270426-9280905 GCA_037974605.1 Nannopetersius ansorgii | reverse complement strand
ACATTTTGCTTTGGGGGTGTTTTTCTGCTAAGGGCACAGGACAACTTCACCGCATCAACGGGAAAATGGACAGAGCCTTGTATCGTAAAATCCTGAGCGACAACCTCCTTCCCTCTGCCAGGAAACTGTCATGCTCTGCTTCAGTATGTCACAGTCCATGTTTGCATTCATGGTTCATTCAATGAACTGAAGCTCCCCGGCAGCACTCATTCAGCCCGAAAACATAACACTGCCACCACCATGCTTGACTGTAGGCAAGACACGTATGTCTTTGTACTCCTAACCTCATTGCTGCCACACACGCTTGACACCATCTGAACCAAATACGTTTATCTTTTGCTCTCGTCAGACCACAGGATGTGGTTCCAGTAATCCAGGTCCTTAGTCTGCTTGTCTTCAGCAAACTGTTTGCCGTTTTTTTTTGTGTGCACCATTTTTAGAAGTGACTTTCTTCTGGGATGACAGCCATGCAGACCAATTAGATGCAATGTGCAGTGTAGGGTAGCCAGCCTGTCGGTGCTCAAACCAATCTGTTCAACCTCTGCAGCAATGCTGGCAGCATTCATGCGTCTATTTTCAAAAGCCAGCCTCTGGACATGACGCTGAGCACGTGCTCTCAACTTCTTTGGTTGACCATAGCGAGGCCTGTTCTGAGTGGAACCTGTCCTTTTAAACCGCTGTATGGTCTTAGCCACCATGTTTCAGGGTGTTGGCAATCTTCTTATAGCCTATGCCATCTTCATGTAGAGAAATCATTCTTTTTTTTTATGATCCTCAGAGAATTCTTTGCCATGAGGTGCCATGTTAAAGTTCTAGTGACCATTATGAGAGTGTAAGAGCGATAACACCAAATTTAACACACCTGCTCCCCATTGACACCTGAAACCTTGTAACACTAATAAGTCACATGACAGCGGGAAGGGAAAAAGGCTAATTGGGCACAGTTTGGACATTTTCCCTTAGGGGTGTACTCACTTTTTTTGCCAGCAGTTCAGACATTAATGGCTGTGTGATGAGTTATTTTGAAGGGACATCAAATTTACACGATTGTACAAGCTGTACACTGATTACTTTATATTCTATCGGATTTTTATATCTTTAGTGTTGTCCCTTGAAAAGATATAATGAAATATTTGCAAAAATTTGAGGGGCGTTGTATGTATTTTATCGAGGTAACCATGGTAACAAAGTCACTGGGTGAAAGAGCCTGAAAGATTTTTATGATGGTCCTTTTAATGCTATTAGAGAAATATGACTTTGTAGCTGATGAATGTATGGATGTTAAATTCTATGCCTTCCTAATTTGTCTTGCTCATCCTGTTTTAGGGTGGTGTGTTCTTTGCCAGAGTGACAAAAGATGGACGTTTTTTTACAAACTCTGTAAATGAGCTTCTTAAGAATCATCAGTTCAAAAGAGTGCCATTCATCACAGGTGTGAATGATGATGAAGGTGGTTTTGAACTTGTCAATGTGAGTGAAACGTCTTCTTTATGATCATTTTACTGTAAACAAACATGGGACACTGAATATGGGAATATGGGCTTTTTCTTTAAATTCTCCAGGTTTTGTAAAGAGGTCCCATCTGGGTCAGAGAAAATGTATCCATGTACAGTGTGAATTATTATTATTAGGGCTGTTTAGCGATGAATTAAAATTAGCTAGTTAACGATTAATCGCAATTCTATGTCAACCCAATATATATAATATAATGAACACACTAAGTCGTCAATTTTACAAACAAGGCTTTGTTTGTTTTTTCCCAACTCTGTCAAACTTTTAAAAGCGGTGAGATAAAAACAAAACTTACTTTTGAATAGAAAATGCGTAACATCTTCAAACCTGAAAGACACTCTGTGTTAAGACAAAAACGTAGCTTTAAATAACTTGAATTAAAGGACAAAGCCTAACTAAATCCCGCCTCTCTCTCCAAAGTCCTGCGTCGCAAAAACGTGGCGTCGCGCGTCCTGATCCGTGCTCATGCTACATACGAATCACGCCCGAGTTCAACTGAACTCTCTCTGGCTCACCTCTTCCACCGGGCCAGGGGCGGCTAAACCGACCGCGCCCGGGCACGGTTCGGAGCACTCACACTAGTCAAACGAAGCGCGCTTTGGTGGTCAAACGCACTCGGGCACGGTTCAAACTGCCTGTGTGAGTACACCCTTAAAGCGAACTTGTTCGTTTAACAGCATGTGTTTATCTTCCATCGCTAGCTTGACCCAGCAGCAGCCGAATTTGGACACGTGAAGTGGCTTCTTCCTCTGCATGCTAGTCGCCGACGTAGCGCAATACTGCCCCCACTAATTGTGTGGTGCTGCAGTGCCGAGGGGCGTTTAATTTTCAAATCAATCGCGCAATCAATTTATTTTAAAGCGTTAAAAGAAAATAAATTAATGCAAATTGTTAGCGCATAATTTTAACAGCACTAATTATTATCATTATTATCATTATTATTATTAAGTGCAAAAGTTTTAGCTTTTGTGTTTTATTTTTCCAGTATTGCAGTGATTTAACAAATAAATAAAAATAAACAAACCTGGTAGATAATTAGATATTGTGTTCTAAAATATACAGAAAGAAATGCCACGGAGTTAGTTTCCTGTTCATGATAGAAGTGTATTGTTGCATACCGCTGTCATTACTGACAAAACAAAATTCTTTTCTGATTTCCACAGATGTTTGGTCTTCCAGAGTGGAGTAATGGGATGGACAGAAAGCAAGTCATGTCAGTAATTGCTGCCTTTTTTCCTGATGTACGTGACGACTCAGCTGTGATGACCTCTCTAACACATACAGATCACATGTTAATTGTTAAATGTGTGTGTGACTTCTGTGCCTATTATAATACATTCCTGTCTTTGTATTATTCTGTAGCTCAGTGAGAAGTGGATTCTTGAGGTAGTGTTGAATGAGTACTTGGGCACCACCAACAATCCAATCAAGATCCGAGACGGTCTAAGAGAGATGGTGGGAGACTTATTTTTCAATATTCCTGCTCTTAAGGTGGCAAAATACCACAAAGGTAAAAATCCACTCATTTCTGCTCCTGGAATAAATCATGCTTTTTATGCAATTATGCTTTTTATTCATGAAAGTATTTTTAATGATTAGATTCTGGAGCACCGATTTATTTGTATGAGTTCCAGTCTACTTACAATGAGATGAAGAAGAGGAGACCTAGCTTTGTTGGGAGTGACCATGCAGATGAACTTTATTTTGTTTTGGGTAGCTGCTTTACAACTGTCCATATTACCTTTTCTGGTAAGAGGGGAGGGAATTTGTTCTTTTAATATTAATGTTAATACAGCATCATAATTATAGGTATATCTAATCATACTACCCTGGAACTCAGTAATTGTAGGTGGAAAGTCATTAACATTGTAATTTGCTCCGGCAGGTCAGAGCACTGAAGAAGAGAATGAACTATGTAGAATTATGATGTCCTACTGGGGGAACTTTGCTCGCACTGGGTGAGTAATCGCCAAGTTTTAAACCATTTAGGTTCAGAGGTCTCTGTACTAGATCCACATCACTCTACCTTCCGCTGAATGAGAAGATAATTAAGTCCCTAAATTGAGTTATTTTATCATTTGGGCATGATCACTGAATGCATGATTTTTTTTTTTAAACTGAATCTGAGGAAGTTTCTTGTAACTAGTCAACAATTTAAATGCACAGGAAAACCCATTATGTGGTAAAGAGTTCTTGAAATTGCAGGAAACAGACGTGACTGTGTTTTTGTACCGATCCTTCATATTGAGTTTATTGCTCTCTTGTCCTAAACTGCACATTATTTAGAATGAAAGCAGATTCAAGTTTAGTTCATGACTGTTTGGAATGTGGCCCAAGTTGTACTATCTCTTGCAACAGCAGAGTTTTTGCCCCAGTAGGTCTGACATCAAATGTTCCTATAAACCATGTTGCGTTTTACACAGTTTTATCTGTGTGTGGTTGAGTGTAGATCTCCAAATGGTCCAGGCTTAACACCATGGCCTGAGTATGGAACTGAAGCTGAGTATCTGGGAATTGGGCTGGAGCAGAAACCTGGCAAGAACCTGAAGGGAAAGCACTACACATTCATTGCTGAGACTCTGCCACACTTGTTACAAGAGAAGAAGGACAGTAAGTTTCAGTTGATGATTACTGTTAATTCTGAAAATCTGTCATATTTTTTTGTTCTATTTATACAGAACCACTCCTTCACCAAATAAAACCTGGGTTTACTGTCAAACGAGTTACATCAGCACTAGAAAGCACTGTTTGCACTACATTTAACTTACAGCATGGAATTGATGTGTTTTAGCCACACCCATTGGTAATAGGTGTATAAAATCAAGCACATATCCATGCAGTCTTCAGAGACGAACACTGGCACTACGGTGGGTTTTTCTGAGCTCAGAGACTTTAACATGATACGTTTGTGAAAGTGTCTAGAAGTAGCAACAGCACAGCCACAAAGATCAAGCAAACACCACCCAGTGCTACAGAGTGTAGTCGATACAAATCTCCTATCTTTTGTTAAATCACACAATGTCAGCACAAGAACTGTCTGATAGAAACTTCATGAAATGGGTTTTAATTAGACATGACATGATACCACTTACGTCCAATATTGATACCTATATTATACATTTGGATATCTGCCGATATGATACAAATCCGATACTCGCTGAAAACAAAAAATAATGCCACACTTTGTATACCATAACACAAATACAAAAATCATAGATGTTATATAAGGGAGAAACATTCCACAAAGAACTTGGTATGGTAAGATGCCTCCTATGGTGTACCATTTGTAAAAACAGATTAACAAATTTAGAGGTGCCACTTTTTTCATAATTTAGTGCAATTTTCACACACTTTTCACACATTTAGAGCTAAATGTGTTTAAAAAACTACTAAATGTTGCACTGTAAATCTAAATGCTGAACTTTTACAAAAGGAGACTCTAAATGTGGGATTTTAATGTAACTCTTTTACAAATGGCAAGATATGCTAATTCTTTGAGTCTGAAGTAACTACATGGTGGCAAGTCTCACTCACAACAGAAACTCTTATCAAGGGATTCATATTCTAGTTTCATCTTCTAGCATATCTAGTTTCAATGCACAAGGCTAAATACACAAACCTGGTGTCACTTTGCTCAGTGCAGATGTTAGATGTAAAGTATACATTAAAACCACAGATTTCTGCAAACTGTAAATAAAACCACTTTCAGCACCTCAAGCATATTTCTTTTTATTTGCTGCCTTAGAAAACATAGTGTAATTATCATGCTAGACATTAAAGAACTAAGAACCTCAGATTTAATTGATAATGTGTTTTTACATCAAGTTATCTGTAGTAGGATCTGAGTTCATCTTAAGGCACTTTTTAGTCTCTTGTGTGTTGAGTAATACCTTCATGCTCGTCTATCAGGACCTGTTGTGCAGACTAAATTAGGAGCTCTGAAAGGTGCATATTTGACGGCTAGAGGAAAGGAAACAATCATCCACAGCTACCTGGGAGTGCCGTTTGCAAAGCCACCGGTGGGGCCTCTAAGACTCAACCCGCCCCAACCTGCAGAAGCATGGGAAGGAGTGAGAGACGCCACAAAGCAGCCGAACTGGTTAGGAGACATAGAACAATAATTTGCGATATTTTTCACAAATATGTATTTTAATGTTACAGATTTAGTCAACATGCAGTTTTGCATTTGTCTAGATTTATTGCAAGATTTCAGTAATAAATTCAATAAAGGAGAAAAAGGATTTAATTTTTCAAATGTTTCCTTTTTGCTGCCATTAATTTCAGGTGCATTCAAGACAAGCCACTGGTTGTTGGTCTTTTGCAAAACTACTTTGAAAACTCAGTAATTCCTGAGATGTCAGAGGACTGCCTCTACCTCAATGTTTACACACCGTCTAATCCTGGTGAAGATGCCAAATTACCTGTAAGTCTTTAAGATCTGCTTCATTAGTCCTTATTAGAAAGTATTCACTTTAACAGTAATACAAACAGTCTTCTTGCTACAGTATCGTGCTCATTTAGATTATGTATAGTTTTGGTAGTTTTAGCCTTTTGGATTCAACATGAATTATTTGCACTGTCTCAGACTAAACATTTCAACAGTTGTTATTACTTTAACTGTGGCGTACTGTACAGCATCTAAAGTAGTTGGACATTCAAGAAATCTATTTATGACCCAATTTATTTTATTGGTTGTTCTAAATGTAGCTCTATGTATGGTGAATGCAGTTGTGTGGATTTATTCAAATGGTTTACTTGACCAGTAGAGATTTGGTTATCAGTCTGGTTACATTAAAATAACTAGTGCTGTGATGAACCTGTATACAGTAAGCCCCAGTTATTCGCGGGGGTTATGTTACACGAGCACCCGCGTATAATGAAAAACCGTGTTGTTGTGTTTTTTATAGTGTAAACCCTAAATATGCCCCCAGATGTGCTCCCAGAACACTTTAATTTCATTTTAAACGGTTTAATACACCCTTAACGACAATGTAAAGATAAACCCAAGGTTTAAATACGGAAAAGTCACGAACGAGAGAGAGAGAGAGCGAGAGAGAGAGAGACAATCCGTGCGCTCCAGAACGAGAGAGCAAGAGGGAGACACCGAGAGAGAGAGAGAGCAAGGGGGAGCCAGAAGAACTAAAAATGAGTTTTTAGCCATTTTAGCCAGTGGGTGAATATTTCTAAAACAAAAGGCAAATAACAATGAAAACATCTTAGTGGTGAAATATGGTGGTGGATGTTTGATGTTTGAAGATCCTGAGAACATTTTTAGAATATGTAGCATCGTAGTCATTCAGTATCATTGACTAATAAACAGTCATCCTCTGACTGCATGAAGCTTATCTTGGCCATTACAGTCTGTTGTAGGATGTGCTGAAGACCAAAGATTAATTAGATTTTCAGCCTGAATTAATGGTCTGATGCCTTCTAAGAATTCTCCATTCTCATCAAATTGAGTACCTGATGATTTAGATGTGCACAGCATGCTAACTTTATGGCTGCCAATTATTTAAGATTTTTGCAACAATTTGTAAACATATTTAGAGAGAGTTTTTCTGGATAGAAAAGATGCAGTGTGTGAAGTAAAGGGATACAGCATACACTTCAGCAGATACTTCCGTCTTCAAAGAGAGTATTAGGGTTGGAATCACTTTCTGATTAATTGATCTTTAGTTATAATGGCCATGAAATTAATGAGTGAAATTTATCAGACTTGTGAAGCTACAGTACCAACTTAACTTCATTTACACATGCAGCAGCAGGGAGCCCAGTCAGTAGCTGTGACAGGATTAATTATAGGCTTTTTAAATACTTGTGTAAAGAGGAGGGAAAATGGATTCAACAAATTGTAACATTCTACAAAAGATGTGAAATTGCCCTGAGCATTGTTGCCCTCCTTTGGTGCAGCTGGAAACTATCCTAGGTTTCCTGAATGTTTCTTTAAAATACGTGAACACGCCACAACACACAGTGTGAACAGCATGAAATTCTTCCTCTGAAATTCTACCCATTCACCAAGTGAGGCAGGCAGCCAGGAACACAACTACCAGGGAGGTACCTCAGATGTGCTTAGCAGTATTAATGCCCTAACCACTAGGCCACCAGCACCCCACCTACTTATGACTCAATGCAAATTGTGTGAAAGAGCTCTTAGTTTATCTTGCTTGTGTACCACAGGTCATGGTCTGGATCCATGGTGGAGCATTAACCATAGGTGCAGCCTCAATTCAAGAAGGAAGTGTCCTGGCAGCCTATCAGAATGTAGTTGTTGTGATCATCCAGTACAGGCTTGGGGTTCTAGGATTTTTCAAGTAAACTCATTCACGCACACCTACATATAAACACATTTTGCACATGTGTAATTGCAGAGCAACACCAGAAACATTATATAATTCAAAATGTGCTATGAATATAAAAAAGTAATACCATAATTCAAAGCGTTGCTGTTTTTGTCACTTGGAGACAACACCTCTGTTTTATTCCTGTTTTTTGATCTTGAGGAAACCATCTTTCTTTTCTTTAGCACCGGAGATGAACACTCTCCAGGAAACTATGGTCTCCTGGACCAGGTGGCAGCACTTCAGTGGGTCCAGGAGAACATCCACAGTTTTGGAGGTGATCCTGGAGCAGTCACCATCTTTGGCGAGTCTGCAGGAGGAGTCTGTGTATCTTTACAGGTAAGGATGTAAAATAAATTGCCGCGAGCTAAAAGAACTTTGATTTTTGTTTTCATCAGGTTGTACAAAAAATACATCACACTTCTGAAGTGTTATCACCTTTAAATCTTTCCACAGATTCTGTCACCACTGTCGGATGGACTCTTTCGCTATGCCATCGCAGAAAGTGGCACCGCAGCAATGGACTCTCTTGTGACTGACAACCCCTTACCATCAGCCCAGGTAAAGAGCGCCTGACCCTCACTGTCCGTTCACTATGTCCTGAACGTAGAAGTTCAAGTTATATTTTCTGGCATATTTGTTGTATTCAATATTCCTTATAGCAGCTCATAAATGTTGTCAACTAAAGGTCTGAACATCTCTCTTTTCAGCAAATGGCCAGCGCTGCAGGCTGTGACATCTCCAGCACAAAGAAGATGGTTGACTGTGTTATGCATTTGCCAGAGGAGGACCTTGTGAGAGCTGCTCAAGCAGTGCGTTTTTAATAAGTACTGTAAAGTGAAAAAAAATGGATAGCTCAAAAGAGACGTTTATGTCATACATGCATTAATGTTAAATTCTCTGGCTGTTTTATTTTTCTGGTTCATGTTTTAGGGTGGACTGTTCCATGTCAAAGCGTCAAAAGATGGACGGTTTTTACCAAAATCTGTAAATGAACTTCTTAAGAATCATCAGTTCAAAAAAGTGCCGTTCATCACAGGTGTGAATGATGATGAGGGCGGTTTTGGACTTGTTCATGTGAGTGAAAGGGCATCTTCTCAACAACAAAACTTTCATAAAGAGTTACAGATGTATACCATGTGAAACCCACAAGACCCTGAGGACAAACAAAAATGTATACAAAGGGGAAGGGCATCTTCTCAGAATCAGAATCAGAAAACTTGATTTATCCCGGAGGAAATTGCTCTTTACTGTCAACCAAAGCAAACAATGATCAATTAATTAATTATTAGTTGATTATTAGGTCATCTGGAGCCCCTGCTGAAACAACAATAATAATATTAATAAAATTAACCTTGATTTATACATATAATATATGTACAAATCAAGTTACTATTATTAGTATTATCTGAATGCAGCTAGAAATGCATCATAAAAAGGTCTATAAAAGAAGAGAATAGAACTAAGAATATATAAAAACAATGCAATATACAAACAAACTTAAAGCTAAGTAAATGAAATAAGTGTTAAAACAGGAAAAAAAACACATTTATGCAAAAATAGAAAATGTTAAGCCATGTGAAAAGTATGTTTTCTGTGAATATTAAAAAAAAAAATACAAGGAGTCCAATGAATATCCAAGGGGTTCCAGGTGTTATGTTACAGCAGCTTCTGCTTTTATGGACAAATTTTTGTACTTTACTTTCGGAGCATTTAATAAGGCAGTATTAGATGGGGACCTATTTTTTAGGACCTATTTGGAATTTCTAAGTGAAAAGATGATTTTGTTGACAAAACAAAATTATTTTCTTTTTCCCACAGTTCATGGCTGCTCCAGGTTGGAGTAATGGAATGGACAGGGAGCAAGCCATGTCAGTAATGGATTTCTTGTTCCCTGATGTAAGTGATGACTTGACTGGAATGACACATACACAGATCACATGTTAATCACATCACACTGTAAAATGTGTGTGACTGCATGTGCCTATTATTGTACATTCCTGTCTGTGTATTTATTTCATAGCCCAGTGAGAAATGGATTCATGAGATAGTGTTGAATGAGTACTTGGGCACCACCAATGATCCAATCGAGATCCGAGATAGTGTAAGAGAGATGGTGGGAGACTTGTTATTCAATATTCCTGCTCTCAAGGTGGCGAAAAACCACAAAGGTAAAAATGTAATCATTTCTGGTTTACCTGATGTAAATAATATCTGCTTTTTATGCAATTATGCTTTTGTTGATAATGAAAATATTTTAGATTCTGGAGCACCGGTTTATTTGTATGAGTTCCAGTCTACTTACAATGAGAAGAGGAAGAGGAGACCTAGCTTTGTTGGGAGTGACCATGCAGATGAACTATATTTTGTTTTGGGTAGCTGCTTTACAACTGCCCATATTACCTTTCCTGGTAAGAGGAAATTCTTCTGACATCAATATTCATACAGCATCATAATTATAGATACTCCTGATCAGGAGGGGGAAAGTCATTGACACTGTAATTTTCACAAAACCCATGCTCTTGCAGGTCAAAGCACTGAACATGAGCATGAACTATGTAGAATTATGATGTCCTACTGGGGGAACTTTGCTCGCACTGGGTGAGTAATCGCCAAGTTTTAAACC
>JBBPDE010000034.1:9249182-9259836 GCA_037974605.1 Nannopetersius ansorgii | reverse complement strand
TAATTATTTATATATTGCCGTCTTCGTGTCTAAATGTGTGGTATAAAATACTATATACGACAATGTACCTCTTTATTTTAGACACAGTGAACTTCATTGCTGTACAAGTCCTCTACAGCTACAGCAGAGCTGCGATCCGCCCATTCACAAAGGCATGGACAAAATTCCCCCAGTCCTGCCACCTCTGTACATCATGACAATACAAATATTCTTTCTCCCTTACAAAAAATAATACTCTAAAAGCGACCTACTGCAACTTTATTTTATTCTTCTTTTTGTGGGGTTTTTTTTGCTCGTTTTTTTAATTAAGATGGTTATATATGTTCTTGACCAATTGCTTGAAAGCAGGAAGGCGATATAAACCTTCTAGAGATCTTTTATATATAAAAGGTTACGAAATAAGACAAATTATACAATTAAAAACGTACAATAAATAAGACAAATGCAGGCATTTCATTTGGATGCGAGTTCATCCAAAAGAAACAGGGAATTTTCAGGGCTTAAAACCAAGAATTATTTCATTCTGAAAATCACTGATGTCCCTTTTTTCCTCCAAAACGTTACAAACTCTCCTCAAATACAAAAGATCTTCCGTGTGGCCGGCGTGACGCCGAGGCGCGGTACCGAGGGACGTCCCTCTTCGCTTCCGGCTCCTCTTTGTGGCCTTGTCTTTCTCCGTCTGTCTTTTCTGACATCAGAGGGCTCCAGTCTTCCTGTGTGGCGCTCGGCCTCAGGTCACATGACTCAGTCCACTGCTGCAGTAATGGATTTGGGTTTAGATCCCACTGGAGCGTCTCCCTGCCTATTCCCTGTTCTGGTTCTGCTCGGTTTGTCTGTAGGTGTTACAGCATGTTCATGATGAAATTGTAGAGCTGGTTCAGCACCACAAAGTGAACCGGGAGACACGAGCGCCGGTCCTGGGTTGCAGGGTCACAGGTCAGCCAGGAGAGGGCGTTGTACTGCTCCAACACAAATCTGACAAAGGGGGACAAGACAGGCATGAGTGATTCACCCAGACACTGAGTTTCTGATCAATCACATTCAAGCAAAGTATTTCTAGTAATCCAGGACAAGTTTCAGAATTATAATCACATTTCTGTGTGGTAACATCTGTATTTGAAGGCTTTTTACTTCAGACTGCTCATGTTCTTTTCTCTCTGTATTTCATCTTGGTTGCTGCTAGACGAATACAAAGAATACCAGCTTAAGGGGCCGTTCACATATCACGCCTAAAACGCGTGGAAAACGCTAGGCGTGCCGCTTTCTTCTTTCCAAAAGTGCTCGGGCACTTGCGCTCTGGAAGTGTCTGTCGTTGCTAAGCAACCATCAGCCGCGCTCTCCATTAATTTCAGCAATGGATTTCCACCAACGAAAAACCCTTGCTGTAACTCTGCTACACGGTTTATTTACGCAGAAAAGAAAAAAAACACAGGGAATTTCACCAGCTGATCCAGGAGCTCCACCTGGACAACGGGAGGTTCAAAGCCTATTTCAGACTTGACAAGGACCAGCTGGATTATATTTTAGGAAAAGTTTAGGGGCTTGACAAATCATGAAGTTCAGGAAATCCCAGAACCACAATGATGAGTTGCTTCTCCATGTTTCTGCTGAGACAAGGAAGCTAATTGCTTGAATCGTGACACATGACCTGCAGTGCGCTTGCGGCATTCTGGAAAGTTCTGGCGCATCGCTTCTGTTATGAGAACGGCTGCCGCACGATTACATATTAAATAATGGACTTGAGCGTGCAAAAGACGCGATATGTGAACGGCCCCTAATACTGTGAAGCACACATGCATGCCTACAACTAAACCCCTGCAGGGATTATTTTTATGCCATCAAATCTATCCAGTACATCTAGGGTTTCTAAACACCTTTGATATTTTTAATTTTTGCCAAGAATAACAAATGCTGAGCCTGGGTTGCCATGTGTTGTGAAATCCCTGCCTACTGCATAAAAACTGCTGTCAGAGGGACAGGATCTCCCACCTGAGCACGTCTGAGGTCTGATTGGAGTCTAGTGGGTGGGAGTGTTTGCCGTGCAACAGCTCGTCCGACTGCACTGAAGATACGTGGATGTGTAGAGAGGCCTGGAGGGACAGGAAAGATGTATCAGCCAACAATATATGCAACAATCTACTACATGCATAAAAAAGATCTACTTAAGAGTACAGTGTCAACAGCTAAGAAAGAGGTCCTAAACTAGAATTTGTCTGTGCTGAAAATCCACTAATGCAATCTTCAATCTGGATTATTCTATTCTCAGTTATAACACAAGGAACCTTGACTCCTCTCCCCTGCATTGATATCACTGCTGACCCAATCACTGAGCACTAAATTATTTAAGCTTCACTTTACTGGAGAAAATCAATACTGCATGAGCAGGGAATACAGGGTCATATGGCAGGGGCAGGAATGACGGGTTGGTTTCAGTAGGACTGCACTCCTATGGGAACGCCCCTATAAATCCTGCTCTAATCTCTGGAGAGTCACTAACAGCCTTCGTGACACTATGAGAATAAGGACATTCAGAGGGACCAAACTCCTGAAAAATAAATATACAGAAAAAGCTTAAGCTCAGTGACATTCAGACACAATCTCAGATTAACCAGAGTTTTGGACCACCCTGAGCTCATCACCCCATTACAGAGTGAGACCGAAACCTCCCGAGTGCTCCACACTGTTTAAAATCTGAGCGCATTTCCATATCGATTTGTTTTTTTAAAAATGCTCGTCATTTGACGAGTGTTACCTTTAAGAAAAGAGGGCACTGGTTCTGAGCTTGCGGGCAGGCCGACCAGAACCAGTCAGGCAGTGGACCTGCTTTAGCCGTGGACACATAGAACCCAAGGGCCAGAGGCTGCTGGAGAATGTTGGGAGCTTCATCGTGAGACTCCATCCGATCCGTACTCTGACTCTAAGAATGGACAGAAGGTAGAAGTCGTCACTCAGAACATAGACTCAATCACACGTGTGTTCAAATACATTAAAATACGTCTTGATATTGAACCGGTGCACCTTGGCTGAAAAGTGGTTCATATACAGTACAATATCTGCAGGTAAATTTCTTAAACTCTGAACATTTCAGCTGCATACCTTGCTCCCGTCTCCTCCATGGTGATACTGCGATCCTGGCGAATGGACAGGAGAGGTAGTCGGTGAGGCAGGAAGGATATTGATGATGTCTGGGTCAACCAGGTCATTCTCCTGCTCCAAAAGGTCAAAAATCCCTCCGATGGGATCCGATCCATCTACACAGCGACAGAAAATAAATCAGAATCACAGCCGTCGTTTGGGTGTCACACAGTGCAACTGTGGGTCACACTGTACTCAGCACTCAACAGCACTGTAGACACATTCTGCTAGACTGAGTTTACCATCCAAGGCCCTCACCATTGATGGGGTTGAACGTAAGGTCCTCGGGAATGAAGCTGGCGCTGTTGACCTGGACGAAGGCAGATGTGGGGAACACCAGGATGTGGGTACAGGAGGTGTCCTGAGGGGTGCTGAGCTGTGACGTCTGCATGTTGAGAGTTGTGCTGCGGCCAAACACGGAACCGGTGGACACAGAGTCTGTGGAGACAGAAAGGGACACCTCAGAGAAGGGTCGCGAGCGTCATACTCAGTGTAATACTATAGATCAGTTAATCTGGGTCAAGTAAACATTCCTCCCTACAAATTTATCTTGAGATGACAATTAAAACCTTTCACCACTTCAGAAAATCATTGACTTTAATTCACAGAAGTCAAAGATCAATGGGACTACAGGAATTAGGATTACCTGCTGCACCACTACTCTTTCAAACACTCTCACATCCTTAAAGGAGAGATGTCAAAAGGCCTGGATTCTATGGGTCATTAATAACCCCCCCCCACCCCCCACCCCAAAAAAAAAAAGTACGACCAGTTTCTGGGAAGAACAGAAAGGGTGAGATTACCTGGCATTATGATAAACGAGCCCTGAGGCTCCATGGCGACCAAGCAAGCGCTAAGAATGCTGGGAGTATCAGCAGAGGAGATGCCACACATCCTGCACATGTCCTTCAGCCGGCGGCTCAGAGACTGTAGATTCCTTCTGCTTAACAAAATACTCCAGTCTTAGAGAGAGGGGGAGAAAAAAAAGGCACAGGAAGATAAGAAAATGAGACATAGAAGTAGCCAATCTGAAAGCATTCATTTCTTCTTGCTGCTGCCTTCTGACGCATCAGAACAGTTTCCAGAGTTTACCGTTACATTTTCTTTCAGGGTAAATTATTAAACTGAGTTTAAAATGAAATTAAAGTGTTTTGGGTTTACTCTATAAACACGCATCACAAATTTGCGTTTTTTTTTTTACTATTCACGGGTGCTCTTGGAATGTAACCCCTTTGGATTTCAGGGATCGACTGTATTTTAAAACACATGGAAAGATTTAGTGCCGAATGACAAAATCCTTGAATGCACAGAACCTGAAATAAATCTCTCCGGAAAAAAAAGATGCTGGTATGAAGAAACGTTTGTTCCACAAATATAAATGTAACTTTGAGCTAGAGTTTATCCTCACCTCGCAATTCTCCATGACCTATCCGCCCGAGTCGGCCAATCACCACCCTCCACGGCACCGATGTCATCTGCACCAAACCCAAGCACCAGTCCCAAAGCTTCTGCAGCCCCAGCCGGCGGGCCGAGCCCTTTTTCCTCCTCGCTCTACACAAACACATGCAGGAGAAAAGATGAGAAAACAGAACGTAGCCATGTCGATGATCTTGTGTGTGTTTCAACCGTGAACCATCTACGTGCAGTCGGGCTGAAAAGGCCACTGTTTGTCGAACCTGTTTGGGACGTCTATGCTGATGATGCAGGTCTCCAGGAGCTCGCCGTTCATGTCTGTACAGGTGGCCAGTAGCCATCTCTGGTCATGTGACAGGCAGTATCCCACAAACAGCACATTGTATTTTTGCGACGCCTCCCCGAATGTCTCCCCCAGCTCCGTCTGCTTGTCCTTCACTGGAGCCAGGATGAAGGGAGGTGTGTACATGCGCAGACACTCTGGCCTCTATAAAGACAGAAGAGTAGGAGTCAGGTATAATGTCGCAAAACTATCAGGCAGCAAACGAAACAGCAAAAAGAAACAGCAAAAATCTGAGGGACTACACTTTCCCAGAACATGTTAGTCATCTCCTCCTCCAATAAACCACTCGCCCTCAGTGAGACATCGCATCTTTTTTCGAGAGGAATAAAAAATGAAAAAGGGCTGAATTGTACGCTGCAAGTGGCTGGAGCGCGATCAGAGAAGAGGTCTGATAAGCCCAACGATGTCAGCGGCAGGCAGTCTGAATCCCATAAGGGAGGTCTCAGTGCCGCCCAAGTAGATAATGGAAAGAAAACTGGTGAAGCTGTGAGTTCCCTCTGGTCCTGTAACACTCTACACACCACTGCATTCCATTTCAGGAAAGAGTACCAGTCCAATTCCTCTCTGATCCAAAAACAGACCTGCAGCTACGATACATCTACTCTTCAGTCTATAACGTGGATACATCTGCTCTTCAGTCTATAAACTGGCTTTCGCTGATCTAATCAATTTACCTCTTACAGCTTTCACTCATTTGTTATAACTATACAAACCAAAGCACAGAATCAAGTCTGACATGCTTAAAATTCAGCACAATGAATTAGAACACACTACAAAAATGCAAAAATCTGATGGAAGCTGAGCAAGAAAATCTGAAATCCTAATAAAGGTTTATCTTCGCTTATCTAGATGATATTAAATGTCTAGATCAAAGTAGAGGCATATAGAGAGCTTCCTCTCACTACATGACATATGGCTTTTGTTAAGATTATAATTTAATTCAAGCATGCACCTTCTAGGACACAAGCACCAAATCAAATACAGTAATCTCCCAGTTTTGCGCCATTTCTCCATAGTGCAACCACTCAGACACTTCAAACTCCACAGTTCGGTAGATCTCCAGGAGACCTTTCCAATGAGCCCTCATTTATAATTTAGCCCAAGTAGATCAGGGGTTATTCCCTAAAAAAATTCTTACATCTGCGTAGTGTCCCAATACTTTTGTTATGCAACCTTCCGAGTTGCATATCTCGGCGGGGAATTTAAATTAAAAAGAGGCAAATATGGGTTTACCTTTACATTTTCTTTAAAATGAAATTAAAGTGTTCTGGGAGTAGATTTGGGGGCAGATTTAGGGTTTACACTATAAACATTTTTTCACTATATGCGGGTGCTCTTGGAACATAAGGCGGGGATTACTATACAGCTTAAAATATAGATAAATAAAAAACTCTTTGCAGCCAGTACTTCTCTTATGCAGCTCAAGGCTGCTTCCTCCCCTCTCTCACCTCTGGGCTCTTGAGGGCAGTATCAAGTGCGAGACCAGGCCCGAAGCCCGTCAGCGATTTGACGTTGGTGGACACCGGGAGGGGACGTCGGCACTGAGAGAACACGGAGAAGGCCAGAGATTTGAGGTGTTGTGCGTACAGCTGCCTCTCCTCACTCTTCACCGGCTGCAGGAGGTACTGACACGGGATTATCTGAGAGGAGACACAGACAATCACAGCTTGAAAAGTCACAGCGACAGAAACTAAACCTGCTATTCCAGACAGAAGTCTTCAAACGAAATCAAAATTATATTTAAGCAGGTTTATGGAAGCAGAGCAGAACAATGACTTGCACAAATCCTGGACTGCTGTTTGTCATTATTTCCAATATTTACTAAATTTACTACACATTCTCCACATTCTCTACTGGAAGCTCATCTATCCCATGGCTTTCACAAAGTACCCTGTAAGGACTGGAGGAGCGCCCAGGCCTTACCTGCACAGAGATGGAGTTCCGAATGTGAGCAGGGAGGAACTGAATCATCTCCAGGTAGCAGCGCAGGAGCCCGAGTGTCCACATGCTTGAGTGGGACACGCCTGCCTCCGCATCCTCATACGAGAAAGGGTCCACGATGTAGATCATAATGGCAGGGGGGTATGTAATGGCATGAGAATCCCCGTCAGTGGGCACACCAACTTTCTCCCTCTCCATGGTGCTAGAAGAAAGTAAAGAGAATCTATAATGGAACAGACTTGCATAATCCAAACAGGCACATCCTTTACTTTTCCTCCTTTGGCACTGATCACTTACTACTTCAGTCACGCAGTACCAAACTAGTACCACTAACACACATCAAGGTTTGTTCTTTTCCTTTTCATTCGATACCATTTTAAACATACAGGGGTCCTCGAGTTACGACAGTCTCAACACTCACTCCCATTCCAACGTAAAAAACGTAACTAAAAGTTTCGGCGTAAACCTTTAGCGTCATACTCACTAGAACTAGTCCTTGCAGCAGGAGAATACACAGTAACGCGGTGGAGACCTAGTGTGTAGGATACTTACCTCTGGATCATGAGGTCATAACTTCAGTAAACGGAATCCTACCTTCAGAAAACCTCCACTGGGTTCCTGAGCAAAACCCTTAAGCCCAAGCTGCTCCAGGGAGACTGTCCCCTGCAGGTAGGGAATGGAAGTGTCTGCTAAATGCTGTAAATGTATGAGTGAGGGAGTCAATGCTCCCATTACAGTACAGTGTACAAGTCCAGTATATTTATGTCCTTTTCCTTTTTCCATGTCTTAGTTGTGTTTTTATGTTCTAGATTATGAACTTTACAGCTGTATTAGGAGCGGTACGTGACTGATGCTATGGTTTGTTTTCGCGTATATCACATTTACATACTTATACATTCTGTTCCTTTACATTCCTGGTCAAAGAACGGGACGGTGTCGTAACGCGAGGACCCCGTACATGGTTTTTTTTTAGGGCCAGTGATCATAAAAAGTAAGAGGCTTGGCATTTTAGGAGCCTGGCTGAACTGTGCGCACCTCTCGGGTGGTTCAGAAGGCCCCTGAGTCTGGTTAGTGCTGGATGAACCGTCTCCAGAGAGGTTTGAGTTCTGGGTGCCAGCCTGCTGGCCCAGAGCCCCAGACTGAGAGCTGCTGTTCTGGATTCCCATAGTCCCAAAGGGAGGGAAGGAGCTGGGCTTCGCCGGTTGCATGGCGCTGCTCTGCGAGCCCGAGGAAGGCGTGCTGCCGGTACTGCCTGGCAACCCTGGGCCAGCGTTCCCAGGACCGATGTTATTGGTGAGGGAGGAACCTCCAGAGGCCAGCGAGGATTGGAGGTTAGAAGAGGTTGAGACTGAGGACTGTGCAGATGAAGACTGGGTGGTGGAAGGGGGTGGATTTGGTTGAGTGAGTAAAGAACTATCCAACAGCTGGGCAGCGAGGTATGGAGCTGAGAGAGAAACAACAAGAGGAAGACATTAAATCACAAGTTTCTCAATTCAGTCATTGCGAATGTATCTACTGCAACAACTCATAAGACTAGTGACAAACTCCACCATCAGACAGCAAACAGCGGCACTTCTCCGGCTGTTTTGTGTCTAGCACAACGATAATTCTATGGTCTGGCAATAGTAGAACAAGAGTAATATTTGCTCATATGTCTGAGCTTTATCTTTTATATTCTGTCATTATTAAGTATGCATAGGCAGTCTTCTCTCATAATGAAGTGCCTGGATTAAGTGACTGTAAGAATAACAGTAAATAAGCAGGAGTGAGAAAACATACCGAGGTCATGCCTGCAGACCTGAGCGAACAGCTTGAGCTTGGCAAAGGCTTCACTGGTGCCACTGACTCCCTTCAGGAACCAGTCAGAGATCGGTTGCTCCGACAGCTTTTTGGCTGCACCCCCTCCCACCCTCACAATCCCGTCGGCATGCACTTTGGAAATTGGTCGATGCTGACCAAGTTTGCAAGACTGTTGGGAAAAGAGAAAAGTGGCGACAAATCAAGATCAAAGATTTTAGAACTCCAGACAGGTTTTTACAAATGGCATCGTCTATCCAGCAATACAGTGTATAGTAATAATTAGGGCTGCACAATATATTGGAAATTTACTGTCATCGCGATATAAACAACTACATATGTTTTTCCAAAGCTCTTGCCACAGAGAAGAGAGCAAAAAAACCCCCCAAAAAAACACTGGGCTGTTTCTTCATCTTCTGCGCTACGAACTAAGAACTTACTATAATTTTAATTATGTTTACATTTATTTAATATTTAAAATTATTTAAAATATATTTTCAGTTTTTCTTCAACAGTGTTTAATGGTTAAAATGTTTTATGGGAGGCATTAAATTCTCTGTTTAAGTAAATTCTTAAAAAAAAAAAAACGGAATGAAAATATAGCATTACATTTTTTTTGCATAGACTAGTCAGCGTCTGAGTCTATGTTACCAGCAAATCCGAAGCAGAAAAACATTTTTTTTTCTTATTTATCATGTGATATCACCATCGCAACACTTAACATTATTGCATATCGCATGTTTTCCTAATATTGTGCAGCCCTAGTAATACTACATTAATACTGGCTCCAAGACATGGGTAAAGTCTAAAACTGTACAAATGATTTCCTGAAAACAGGAATAAACGATCGTCAGCACAAACAAACGCACCTCGTAGACAGCCGTTAGCTCCCTGAAGAAACTCTTCGCTCCGTTGAGTAATGCTTCATTCTCTGGACAGAGCACCAGATAGCCCACGTCTCTCTGGGAGCCGAACGGCTCCAGCAGTAACTTCTCCCAGTAGGGCAGGCCGAAGGGGGAGAGCACCACAAAGTCATACTCATAACCCACCAGGAACGTAGGAATGGGCAACGGCTCTGGGGATTCATCCGTGCCTGAAAAACAAGAAAACAGGCAAATGAAGTGAAATCCTTTACAGGCCTGCTCCTACCTCTAAACAGCTACACTGTATTTTTAAATAAAGCCTCAGAAACTAAACAATTGGAAATTGTGAGCTGAAAATGCTAGCATTTTAAGTAGTGGTTCATCCTACTGTGGCTCTTTCTAACAGGCTAGTAATGTATTTTTATATATTTATTTTATATTGAAAGACTATACAAGACTGCCTTATTATTTACTGCCTTATGCCTGGATATTTACTGCCAGGTATTTTTATTATTTGCGACAGAGGGCCAGTAGCTCTAACTGCTGCAATACGCCCATCATGTCTGTAAGTTAAACCTTTTGAGCATTCCAGTCTTAAAAATATGGTCATTAAGGTTTTACGTTCTGAGGGTTCTAGGCTGGAAGCTGCTTTGATGAACAGTGCTGTTTTTTTAGTGCAAAAATGTGTCCCAAAACTGTACACACAGACACCAATAGATAACATGGAGAACAAGTCTGTGGTGTGAACATTCACCACGTAACTAAGAGTCTAAGGGGGACTGCCTGCTTACCATAGGAGCCTCTTCCAGCCATCTTGTGGAACTGCTGCCAGGTGAGGGGCCCCTGGACACCCCAGGAGCGAACCGTCCTCTTCTTCTGGATCGCATCCTGCAGCACAGGCTGGAGGGATACCAGCACTCGCAACACATCCTGAGAGCACAGAGCACTCGCATCCACCGCTGAGAGAGACAGAGTGTGAGGGAGACAAACAGACCGAGAGAGACATAGGGAGAGAGAGAGAGAAAGAGAGAGAAAGAGAGAGAGAGAGACAGACAGAGAGAGAGGGAGACAAAGAGACAGAGCGGGAGAGAGAGAGAGAGAGAGAGAGAGAGAGAGAGAGAGAGAGAGAGAGAGAAAGAGAAAGAAAGAAAGAGAGAGAAAG
>JBBPDE010000034.1:9225718-9236386 GCA_037974605.1 Nannopetersius ansorgii | reverse complement strand
CTAGGGGGGTATTCCAGAAAGCAGGTTATGCTACATAACCGGGTAAGTTCCAGGGTAAGTTAGTGCAGAACTTACCCGGTTATGTAGCATAACCTGCTTTCTGGAATACCCCCCTGGTGTGTTGTATAGAACAGGCTGTGTGAGCAGTACCTGCTGGATGTGGGCGTTGTTGGGGCCGTTAATGAACTCCTCCAGCTCAGCCAGGCGGTTGGTTTTAGCCAGAGCAAAGATCAGCTCCGTCTCCACGTACGACTCCCTCGCCTTCTTACGCGCCATTTGCAGGAACTTCACCAGGTCCTCCCAGTTGCCTGGCAGAAGACACAGGTTATAGATTCCACACTCAAAGCAAAGCATATATAAACAATGTAAGACCACGTCTGCTTGATCCGAGGGTCACCTCGCACATTACTTTCCCTTACCGCTCTGATCAGCCGCCTGCACCACCTCCATGTAAGCAGAAGGGTCATCAGCCTTGATGTAGGAGTCGATGGCTTCCTTCACCAGGCCCTTCTGGAGCTGAGCCTTGGCCAGCTGGCTCCACACGGCCGGCTCGTTGCAGCGCTCGGCGAACTCGTACGCCCTATCCAAGTTACCGATGTGCTCAATCAGAACCTGCGAGGAAAGGGAAAACGCTCAGTTTTTGCATCGGGACTGCAGTGGTAGTCGGAAATCAAGCCTGTTTTGTCTAAACACAATCTTGAAATCAACGCTTTTATAATCACTCGCCTTGATTACTGTGATTCACCTTTTCTCGGAGTTAGCCAGGCCTCCATGGACCACAGACAACTGGTACAACATCCCATTTCTAACCAGGATAAGCAGGCGAGAGAATATTATCCTGACTTAGGCTTCTCCTCACCGACTTCCAGTTAGTCTTAGAATCTGTTTTCAAATTCTTTTTGTTCTGAATTGCTCTGCCACACTTTATGTCTGAACTCCTGCACCCGTGTGTACTGTCCCGTTTTCTCATGTCTGCAGACCAGAGGCTTCTATCTGCACCAAAACCACGTTACATCTGCACCAAAACCACGCTGCTCCACAGTTATGGAACGATGTGCCAGGCCACGTTAGACGGGCCCCTTCACTCCTACTCCCTGACCCATTTAAAACTTCTTCAGGAATTTTCTTTTTTTCTAGTTTTAATTAATTGTGAGAGATGATCACCATTGGCTACTCCAATGAAAAAACTAGTCTCAAAATGAATAATGTAGTCGCATCGGCGACCATGTGGACCATGTCCCCAAGGACTTTATGATGCATACCTGCACAGCTGAGGTGTTGACATCGAACTTCCTGAAAATGGCGAAGGCTTCCTCGAAGAGTTCGCTGCTGATGGCAATGTTGGCAATGTCTGGAGCGTCATAGTTGTCCAAACGGTTGATGTACTCCATCACACGCGTGCGGTCTGCTTTGATGGCGGTCAAAATCAGCAAGTTCTGAAGGTTTCTGAGAAGAGGAAAAGAAAGAAACACGCTGACTAACTGACCAGGAAACTTTTGTTTGGCCGAAACCAAAACAGAAAAATTATTTTACTAATTGTTTGTAATATTGCCGTTATGGCTGGGACTGTGTGGACGTACAATAGCATAAATTAATATTCATGGCATTCAGACAATGCACAATATAAAATAAAGTAAATTATTTTACTTGGCCCCACTCATGAATAGCCTAAAAGCAAGAAAGCTGAAATATTATACAATTAAATATCTTCTCTCATAAAACCAGTGAATTCTAGTGCATTTTAATATTCCGAGTGAAGTGCCTGAACAGTGCATTCAGAGCTTTAAAACTTCTGAAAGATAAACAACGTTCTCTGTAGGCCTTTAACAAACTAGTGTTTTAAGCATTTTTTTTTGCCATTTTCGGCCGAATACAGTAACCCCACACTTTAACGAGAGTCTTTTGTGTATGAGTCTTTGTTTTTGGCTCGCTGCACGCTGCTAATGCTAACCGCTAATGCTAATTTTTTTTAAGCAATAAAGTTTTCTGATTCTGTTTATTTATTTAACTATACATTTTCTTTCAGGGTAATGCATTAAACTGAGTTCAAACTGAGTTATACCAAATATAATAATATAACAGAAACCCAACAGGAACGAAGTCAAGACTTGATCTAACCTGTGTTCGCTGAACACGGAGTTGTCCAAGACGATCTTTTCCAGAAGCTCGATAAGTTCGTTCGGCAGGTCGGCAGTCATGAAGGCCTTGACTGTGACGGACACTTCCTCTGGGTCCTGAGTCTCGGACAGCGCCGTCTGCACCACCTGCCACAGCAGAACAGATTCAATACCTGTCAAGGGCTGTGACCTAATACCATTTCAAGCCACGAAAACAGGAAGGTGTTCACAATACTCAAAATAATAAAAGCTGTTCAACCGAGTACAATTATAAAACCCCCTTTTTAAATTGCCCTCATTCTCCTTTTCCTATCTCTCCCTGTCCTGGTCAGCTTCAGTATTACAGTGAGGATTACTGGTACTTCAATCACTACTTACCAACTTATTATTCTCTGATTTAGTATTCTATCTATTCTAATATTTATTTATGAATGAGCAACAGGACTTCTGAATTTCTCCTTGAGGCTAAATAGATTCTATCCATCTCTCTACCTCTCACGCTCTCTCTCCACTTTTCTTTCTCTCGCCCTCTACCTCTCTCTCGCTCTAAATCTCTCTCTCACTCGCCCTCTACTTCTCTCTCTTGCACTCTCTCTACCTCGCTCTCTCTCACCCTCTACCTCTCCCTCTCTCGCTCACCCTCTACCTCTCTCTCTCACCCCCTACCCCCCCTCCCGCTCACCCTCTACCTCATGTGCTCTCTCTCCAATCTGCGGATCGAAATGTTTGCGTTTGGCAGAAAAAAAAAGAATGTTTTCTGAAACGTTAAGATTCTAAAGCAGACACTGCCAGCATTAACGATTCCTGATAAGTAAGTGGTGAAAGAGGCAGAACCTGAAGTCCCGTTAAAGGCAGATCTGTGGAGAATCCTGAGAGTCCTCACCTGGTCAATGAGGGGCCTTCTGAAGGGGTTGGTTTCGAGCAGCACGCTGGCCCACAGCTCAGCGTCCCGCCGCCGCACCAGATATCGGGACAGACTCTTAAACAGGGAGTTCTCATTGCACACCTGCAGCCAAGCAAATAAATAAATAAACGATAAACACTGTTAACCTGCAGCTCATTAACATCACTAGTGAAAGATAAAACCACAGTAACATGAATCACAACATGAATATCCTTCCAATATCAATCCCTATTTAAACATGCGCCTGCAGAACATTAGTGTGTGTCTGAACACTCCCTCAGGTGGGGCAGGATTTTAACACCCTCAGGTGGGCCAGGCAGGTCAGGTCAACACTACTGACAAACTCCTGCATATTTATCCATTTCTCATCATTATCAGCTATAAACTGACTGTATAAACTGTACAAACTTCAAAGCAGCATTTTTCTGAAGAGTGGTGTAAATCGACAGACTGCTCATTACATATATTTTTCTCTGAGAGTGTTACATTTAGAGTGTTATAAACTGACTGTATGAACTAGGGATGCACCAATTGCAATTTTCTTGGCCGATACCGTTTTTTCCGATACCGATTTTTTCCCCAGATAACAGAAAATTAGAGCTGCTGCATGTAGTCGACAAAAATGACACAAAAATGGGTTTCAACTTTATGTAACGTGGTAGTTACTTTCCCTGTTTACTTTTATAATGGTGACATATGAGTGGCAGCTCTACAGCAAATACAAACAAAAATCTAATTTTCTTTAATATAAAGATATTTTTTATAACAAATTTACAAATTTAAATAAAATGTAATACATAAACAAATAAATAAACCCCTCAAAAAAACATCGGTTTGAAATAGGCAATACGTGCGAGTGATCAAGCCGAAAATCGTCCGTTTCCGATCACTGGCCGATCAATTGGTGCATCAGTAGTATTTTTCAATAGGGTAGCATAAACTGAGAAAAATACACTAAATTTAAAAAGTATATTTATAAATCAGTCTGGTTATGGATATTTATCAATTTCTCATTACCAGGGTGAGAAACTGCAGCATTTTTCAACAGGGTTGCATAAATCAATACAATGCTTATAAATATAAAATAAAATTTTAAATGAAAAATATTTTTCCCGGATTATGTATATTATTTACCTTTCTGTGATCATTATCAGTGTTATAAACTGATTGTACAAACTTCAAGGTAGTGTTTTTTCAAAAGGGTAGTATAAACCGATACATTGCTTATAAACATATATTGTTTTTATTAAGTGTATTTATCTCTGATCATGCATATTTATTTCTGATCATTATCAGTGTTATAAACTGACTACGAACTTCAAAGTAGCATTTTTTGACAAAACAGCATTACACCACTTTTAAGTATATCTTTTAAATAAAACATTATTCCCTGATTACGCATCTTTTTCTAATCATCAGTGTTATAAACTGACTGTATGAACTGGGAAACCTTAAAAGCAGCATTTTTCCACATCACAAATCAGAAACGGTGGTGACGGACCACCAGCGAAGAGCCCGCTGCCACAGACACGTACGTTGATGAGCTCCTGATCGCACTGGCCTCTCTCATAGGCCACGCAGGCCAGGTGGGGGTCCCTCTTCTCGCAGTACTTGCCCACCACACGGCTGTCATAATACGGATTCTCGCGCAGGAAGCGCTCCGGGTTGTTGTTACTGTCGATGTAGATCTTGGCCAGAGCATTGTGGGTCGCGGGTTCCTCACAGCCTTCATGAATGCGAGCCTCAAGCCATGGCAGCAGCAGCTTCAGTCTGGAAACACACACAGAGACACAGTTTATAGAGAATCGAATGCAGTCTAGTGGTATTTTAGCCTCCAAAATACCTCAAAACCAATTTCCAGATCAACTGTTTTTATTCTGTATTTAATTGTCACTTATAACTATATCAAACTGACCTGGAAACCCCAGTTAATCAATACGTTGTATGGAATATAATCACAGGTTTGTCAAAACAGAGCAAAACCCAATAGTAGGTTAAGTACAGCGTAATAGCATCACATATATTTAAAAAAAACATTGGTTCAGTGATTTTTATTCACTACCTCACATCCTGCCTTGCACAAAACCCTATGAATCAGGATTATTTCTACTCTTGTACTCACAGTCAGTTCCTCACACAGTAATGACTTAACATCAACAATAAAAAATTGTCACAAATAAATTAAAACTTCACATGAAATAACCACAAATTCCGATGAGTGAAAACGAGCAGAGGTCAGTCTGGAAGATACATTTACAGCATTTATCAGATGACTTCATCCAGAGCGACTTCCATTCCCTAACCGACCTACAGGGGGCAGTCTCCCTGGAGCAGCCTGGGGTTAAGGGTCTTGCTCAGGAACTCAGTGGTTGAAGGTGGGATTTGAACCCATGACCTCTTGGTCCAGAGGCAGATATCCTACCCACTATGCCTCCTGCACTATGTGTGTGTGTGTGTGTGTGTGTGTGTGTGTACCTGTTCCTCTTCTCTACCTCTGCCACCAGCTCGTCAGTGGAAAACTGGCCCCTCACCACCAGGATCAGGTTCTTAATCACATCCTCAGAGCAGTCCACATCCAGCAGACCCCCAATCACCACCGGCAGACGACTGGGGTTCACCTGCAAGTCACAGCAACACACCAAGCGCCTTTAAAGAGGGACTGGAGAAGGTTCCTCCATCACAGCATCGCCCTGATCTTCTGACTCCAGAGCTTCACTGTACATTCAGCACACAGTGAGGTAAAATATCGTCCTCCTGGACTATCAGAGCAACAAACACCACAACGCACTCAACACAGATCAACAACGAGGGCAAAAAAGGGGAAGTATAATATAACCTTGACATGCATAAATATATCTCAGAGTGTGCAACACCTAAAAAATACAAATCCTATAGGGGGACACATCAGGAGACTATTACAACACAGTATTATATACAGACTTGCAATATATTGTTTTTATACTTATAAGTCCAAGCTCAAGATGCACTTGATTAAAATTGCTACTTAATGTACTTTGCTCTGTTGTATTTTTACTGTATTTGTTTATTGTCTATTCTTACTATAAATAAAATGTATTATTATTATATACATTTATGTTCCAAGAGCACCTGCGTGTAGTGAAAAACCATAAAAATGCCTAAAATATTTTGGCTTTACTCTATAGGGTTTTATAGAGTAAACCCTAAATGTGCCCCAAAATGTTTCATTTTAAACTCAGCCAGAAGAAATTTTGACCACAGAAAAAGTTGCATCAGCAGCATGCGACGAGTGAAAACAAACGCTCGTACACAAAAGAAAGGTTGGACAGAGCACAGCTTACTATTACTAAATAAACTGAGATAACTGTTAAAAATTGGGTTTAAACACTAAAATACAAGGACAAGACACAGAGCAGTCATGCTGCAGCGGGCTCGCGTCTGCACAACACAACGCTCTCTGATTGGCTACTTTCAAACCTTCTGCCTTTCAAGACGCACTTTCTATATTTATACAGTTATTTTATATGGAAATGTTCTCAGAAAAAAATCTGCGTTAGAGAGTGAGGGACTACTGTACAAATATAATGTAAATACATGCACATATATGAATTTGTACTTGTACATAGATACACATACATACCTACATAATCATATGTACACACACACACATACACACACACACACACACACACCCTCCCTCACCTTCTGCACGTAGATCTCGATGTACTTCTGCAGGTTGTTGCGGTACAGGTAGAGCACCAGGTCATGGACGAAGTCAAAGCGGTCACACACGATGATGAGAGGCAGCTGATCTGTGAGTTTGGCCTCCTGTCCACCACAGGGAAATGAGAGGGTTAGAACATCATCTACCGAGACACTTCTGAGAAGGTCTGGAGCCGAACCTGCTGTGGCCTCACTCTGGGATCACCTTACACATCCCAACAAACCTGTCCGACCTCCAGCCTAACAACGTCAAGTTCAGCAAACCAAGCTCCTCAAACATATACAAACACGTTTCCTCTTAATATTGGTGCTGGTTTTATTACATTTTTATACTTAAAACTAGGAATGGGTGATAGATATGTTCACATTGACACTAAATAAATAAAGCTGGACATCAGAAAATCAATCCCAGGTGAAATTTGTTAATTCATAAAATGTTCACAAAAACATTATTAAACATCAATACAAGAAAATCTCCCCTGTGCATCACCCAGTACATCATAGGATCAATTACACTATTTATTGATTTATTGAGGTGCTGAGATGATCCTAATGATCCCTTTTCTCACCACAGCAGATTTGGTTGCAGTTACAGGCAAATCGACACAAAAGAATAAAAAAAACAACGTTAAACAAAACATTAAATTAAAAAAAGAACAAAAACAAAAACACTGATCACTGAGAATGAGACTGTGGCATCGTTTTCTAACTGTATTAAACCTGCCAGCAGGACTCAGAATGACAATATCAAAAATAACAAGCAAACGTGTTTTGTTATGACGAATGGGACGTTAGAGTGAGAGTCTGAAGAGTCCACTGTGTAAAATGGCTCTGTACTGAGTGGAGGGTGGAACAGAAATCAGCAGGGTGGAGGAGGACAGAACCATCCAAGAGAACCTCAGGCTCTCAGCACCCCCTGCTGGTTTGAAGGGCTATCACACTTCCTCAAGTGTGCCACTCAGTCACTGCCATCAAAAAACAGGATTAATGAACTGGGATCGGGCAAGAAACTCCTGCACAACCACATGCAATTGAACAAAGTTTAAAAATAAATAAATAAATAAAAGTCTGAAAAATATTTTAGTTTAGATTAGACTTTATAAGACAAATAACTGGGCACTAGGTGAAGTTTAAAACAAACTACTTCATCTAGACCTGGCTTGCTCTACAAGCCAAGAACATGAACCTGTCCAGAAGAATCACCCACATCATCTACACCTTCTTTTTCACCAGAGAGGGTCACGTGGGTGGTGGTAGTCTAGCGGGGAAAATGCTTTCCTGTGAACCCCCCCACCCTTTCTGTGTCTCCAGGGGAACTGTCCCTGTAACTAACGACTATAAGACGGTCTCTGTAACTAACGACTGTAAGACTGTCTCTGTAACTAACGACTGTAAGACTGTCTCTGTAACTAACGACTGTAAGACTGTCTCTGTAACTAATGACTGTAATACTGTCCCTGTAACTAATGACTGTAAGACTGTAAGATCATTTAAAATTAAAACATGTTAGAACATTCCTTGTTCAAGACATTTTTCCTCTCATATAAAATCCATTCCGATCCCAGTATTAATCCTCAAACTGACCACTAGGGGCAAGGGAGGGACGACTTAAGAAAACTAAAAGGAAAAAAGGGAAATCCTGTACTGGGGAGAATTTACCTGGTACAAGTCCTGCCCAATCCAAAGACAGGGGTGACAAGCATAAGAGATAACAACCACCATCAGGAAAGAAATTCATGGTGACCGCTACCACCTAAATGTTAAAGTACTAGCTAACCTAAGGAGTGGAACAATAAGTTTTTAAAAAAAACAGAACCAGGGTTATTATGCGATTACATGCTATGACTACATCATTGCATGGTTTCCTGTCATTTCAGCGTACAATTAGTGGCACACTTTGTAGATAAAATTAAATCATTTAGATTTAGTTAATGCCTTGCTTTTCCAAGCCGATTATTACTGAAAAACGACAAGAAAAATTTCTCATCAGATTTCTGAAGGATAGGAGCTACAGAAGCCAAACAGAGGAAAAACAGAGATCCATGAGGAGCACTGAGCCAAGCAGAGAAGGAAAACGAGGGAAAGAGAGCTGATGAATACAGACACTGTCTCTGCGGTCGGGAGTAGACCAGCCTTTCGGGGGGTCCCTGGGGGGTCTTGACCGTACCTTAAGGAAGTTCTTGACGCGCTCAGGGTCATAGCAGTTGCTTTCTCTGCAGATGCGCTCCACCTCCTTGATCTGGCCTGTCTTGCAGGCAGCCTGGATGTATTTGAAATGAACCTCTGGGTCCTGACTGAAGTTCACAATGGAGCCAAGGAAGTAGAACAGACCTGAACAGTCAATCACACAAACGTTATGACAAAAAAAAAGCTCTGGAAGACAGTTATTTCTTCACTGACTACAGAATGTAGGAAGACTGTGAACAGACTAGGGCTGCATGATATGGAGAAAAAAACATTAGTACTGCAATTATTCCATCAAGCTTACAATGATATCCAATATATTAAAGGGCCCAGGTCACCACTTTTCAGGAATTAAAAAAAAGACTTGAGAAGAAAATGTTGCTAAAATCTAAGTTCACGCTCCAGTGAGAAGCCCACTGTTCAGCACTGAGCTTTACAGGGAGCAGCTAAGGGCTCATGGAGAAATGTTAATGGATCTTTATGAAAGTGGAGAATCTTCCTACCCTCAAAGCTCTTGAAAGACTCGAAGAGCTCTGTCAGGGACTGTGTGGAGAGCTGCTCGTGGTACTTGGAGGCCACCTGCACACAGATCTGGAGATTCTGCCTGATGTTGGCGGACAGCATGGCTCTCAGACACTCCAGAGAGTCCTCCACCGACAGAGAGCCGAAATAGTTCACCAACCACTGGAGAGAGACACAGAGAGACACACAGAGAGAGAGAGAGAGAGAGAGATTGAAACAGACAGAAAGAGAGGGAGAGAAAGGGAGACAGAGAGGGAGATAGACAGAGACAGGGAGACAGACAGAGAGAGACCAAGAGAGGGAGATAGACAGAGACAGTGAGAGAGAAAAGGAGAGAGAGAGACGGGGAGAGAGACAGAGAGAGAGAGAGGGAGAGAGAAAAATCAGGAATGTTCTGTATGACGCGTTTCAGTTTTCCTAATCTACATAAGTAAATTCACCCAGAATTCCTTCGTTTCATTTAGCATTTCAGATTTCAGTAAAATCACGCGAGTGCTTGATAAATCAAGCTCCTGTGGGAGTGTGTACCTCTGGGTTGAGGAGGTGTGTGTGTACGACGGCCCGTTTGATGTCGTACAGGTCCGTGTAGTGCTCCAGCGCTCTCTGCAGCAGTCCTGCCTTCTCACACAGCTGGGCAATGTGGGCACGGTCATAATTCGTGAACATCTGATTTCCCAAGATGGCATCAGCGACCTGCAGGGGGCACCAAACACACAGGACCTCGTCACAGGTGAACATGAGGGAGGGAGAGCTCAGAAAAGCTCAGAGCTCAGAAAATAAGAAAAGCAATTTATCCATTTCTTTTTATTGTGTGCCATGCTGTTGTGTTTTGAGGAGCTATTGTCTGTGTGTGTGTGTGTGTGTGTGTGTGTACAGACCTGAGGAGCATGCATGAGGTTCATCTCAAGCAGGCGTGTCTGCAGCGGTCCCTCAGAGGGGCGGTTATTTTTGAGGGCGTCCAGGAGGAAGGAGGTGCACTGCTGGATCAGGTTATACTCCATAAACACATCCACGATCTGCAGCACAGATCCAGAATAAAGGTGGGAAACAGCGCAACACTGTAAAATCACTGACCATTTCACAAAACGCACAGAACGCATCGCAATGTTTAGTCTTCCTGAAGAATGTGGGAAAAACGTACATTGTGTGTGTGTGTGTGTGTGTGTGAGTGAGTGAGTGAGTGAGTGAGTGAGTGAGTGAGTGAGTGAGTGAGTGAGGAGAGAGAGAGTGTGTATTGTT
>JBBPDE010000034.1:9189971-9203763 GCA_037974605.1 Nannopetersius ansorgii | reverse complement strand
TTTTCCAATAGGATTTATATTATTATTATATTATTCTTAATCATTTAAAATATTTTTTTCTTAAATAATATTTGTTTATACACAGTATATTTATTTAAGTTATGAGCAGTTTTGGGGTTTTTTTTGTTGCAAAAATTGGTCTGTTACGGAATGACATGTAGTACTACAATAAAACGTGTGGTGGGGGGGCACCGAGAGTGAGTGTCGCCTGGGGAGCAATACAGTGTAGAACTGCCACTGTCTACAAATTACAATATGATGCATAAAACAAACATGATTGTTCTGTGCAGAGACCACTGTGACCTGTGAAGACAGCACTGCTACACTCGCATGTGGTTTGTACAGACTTTATTACATCTTTGATGTTCTGTAGTCAAGAATATTACGTTCAGCTATCCTTTAAACAAAGCACGGTTAGGCTGGTCAGATGGTGTGACCACAGAAAACCATACAAAAATAAAAAACACTGTAAAACCTTGAGTTTGAAGACAAATGTGAAAGTACCAATCTGGTCATACATGAACACACCACAGCGTGAACAGCACGAAATGCTTCCTCTGAATTTAACCCGTTCACCAAGTGAACCAGGGGGGCAGCTACAAACACTGCACCCGGGGAGCAGTGTGTGGGGACGGTACCTTGCTCAGGGTACCTCAGGGGTGCCTAGCGTTTTTTTGGGAATCGAACCCAGGACTTCCTGATCACAGGGCGAATGCCTTAACCACTAGGCCACCAGCTGCCCAGTGTTTGTCTGGGTGTTCAAGCACAAAAAAGTGGTTTATACATTATTTTTTTGCTTTTGTGACCTCTAGGCCTCGTCCGCCACACCCCATCATCCTCACCCTGGTTTGTTCATGTTTGGGCGTGATGCTCAGCAGCCCGGCATGAGGATGAGGTGGCGTGGTGGACGAGGCCCGGAGCAAAAAAAATGTAAAGGATATCTGCAGTTTCCGTGTTAGTGCAGGAAAAATCCCTTCATATAAATTTCACATATCAGGTGGTGCAGTCACACAAAGAATATTGTTTACTACTCAGAACATGAATTAACCAGTTTTTGCATTTGAACGCCCCGACAAACATTTGTCTTCCAACTCAAACATTCAAACATTTGTCTGAAAAGTGTTTTTCATTTTTATATCTCTTTCTGTGGTCACACCATCTGACCAGCCCATGGTTCACTTCCATAACTGTGAAAGAGCTACTGACTGTAACATTGCATCAGTGCAATTTGGTCCATTATTCCTGAACAGGTGCTAATACTGGTAACAGCACTGAAAAAAATAGTACAAAATAATAAGGCAAGGTTTGTGAGACAAAAAGGCAAACATGTAAAGAGCACTGAGAATGGACAGAGATAACTTTTAGAAAAAAAAGAGTAAAAGGCTATGAAAAAATGTCTTAAATTTCAAATGTGTTTAAATCGCTGATTCTTAGATCAAGGAGCATCTAACCTATGACTGAATTAGTTTAGTCTTAAAGGCCTTTCCATTTGCAAACATAACAGATGCTTCTCCTATAAAGCTTGATGAGAACACGGGGCAAACCGTCTCAGTGCAGAATCTGACACCTGGATCTCAGAGGCTTCATTATGTGCTGTTTGAACCCGTTTTTATGTAGATTTGGGCACATTTAGATCCTGCTTGAGGGTCCAACCTTAAACCATTTAAGCTTTTATCTGAATGCTAGATTTCCATTTAAGATTAGTGTTACTTAATGAAAGTGACCATTCACCAAGTGAAGCAGCGGGCAGCCAGGAACACACCATCCAGGGAACACGGTACCTTGCTCAGGGTACCTCAGAGGTGCTCAGCAGTCTTGGACATCAAACCTAAAACTTTCTGATCGCAGGGCAAACACCCTAACCTCTAGGCTTCCAGCTGCCCTGGTATGGTTCCATCATACCAGGAAATAAACATGGGCCCTCTTCCAAGCTGGTTCACCACAGCTCTGGATATTTTACCCTTCCTGTTCGGTTATTTTTAGCCATGTGATAGGTGTATATAGGTGTAAAAATGTGTTAACCACATACTCTGTCACTAAAAATAAAGCATATTGAAAGGTGACCTTATACCTGAAGAAGAGCTTATGACTGTGAAATATTTTCATCTTCTGCCGCCAGGTACCACTGTGACCTGTGAGGGCCTTTTTTATATGCAAAACTAAGTCACAGAATCAAGCAAACTGCCTTCAGTACTGTGCATTTAAGGAGCCTTGACTGACAATGAACAGTTTATAGCCGTTTCTGTTTTCAAAGTGCTAACTATGGGCAAACTGACTTCACCACATCTCCAAAACCAGCTGCACCACATCCAACACACTGGCCAAAGTTAAAACAAGGCAAGTTCAAAAACATTTAGTGATAAAGTAAAGACTTCAGCCTTGCTGGCTTCTGTGAGGACAGTTATTATGAGGACAATTAAAACTAGTCTTGTTTTTTTTTCTTTGTAGGTGTGAAGGCATGAAGTCCTGCAAAGTGCCAGCCACAAACGGTGTCTTCTCCAACCCTTGTATCAGTTCCTGGTCACCTGGTCACTGCATATATACCTGTGAGATTTAATGTTTCCTTTTAGTGTTTCCTTTTTTTTTTTACCCAAAAACATGCTGGAGGCACATGATAATCGAGTAGGTGCTCTTTTAAATGGGATCTGAGTTAAAATAGTTTAGAATAATGACATATTTAAATGCATAAAATTAAATTACAAGAGTGGACATGTTTAATTGTTCACAGTGAGGGCAAGAGGAACCGAAAATCAGATGTAAAATACATACATAACAGAACAACCCCTTTAGGTTACTGGTATTATTTGCTGCTCATTATCTCTGTAGCACTTTGAGATTGTTTTTAAATGGAAAGTGCATTAGATATAAAATTTATTATTATTATTGTTACTGGACACTAACCATATTTTCTAGCTGAATAATCCTGAATAGTCATAAAAGTGATATCTTTTTCACACTATGTAAAGTCTTCCTACGTCTTAAATTATATCAAGAGAAATGAGAGTCCATGTTAGCCTGTATTGTTATTGTGTCCAGTTCCTGTGCAGGGGCTCTTTCAGTTCCTACACAACTCTGGAAGTCAGTAAGACTATAATTAATGACAATACATTTAAAGAGGTTACCTGAGAAGAGAAGTCTTTGGGAAATGAATTCAGGATGGGGTGTGAGGTGCTTCACACCACCCTTGAATAGCATCTTAGATGTAGGTCAGTATCACTCCATGGGGATGGGTTTTATTAGCAGGGATGTACCATGTTATTAAAAATGAAAGATGAATAGACAGATCAAGCAAAAAGGAAAGAATCTTCATACAGTTACCAAAACTTAAGTGATATGTGACCAAAGAGCATCAGTTGTAACAGAACAATATTCAAAACTAAAACTGAATTGCTGTTATTCCAGTGTAACACATGCTCAAACAAATAAAATACTCAAAGTATAACATATTCTAACAGATGTGTCAAAAAGACATATCACAGAAAATGTTAAACATAATACCATTCTTCTGCACCAAATACATCAAACTGGTAAAACTGTAAACAGAAACATAGGCGAGACACATGGTGTGTTTGGAGAAAGATTACAAGACTCCAAACACATCAAAGTTTAAGATATTGTGACGACCGTGAGAAATAGCAGACAGCAGGCAGGTAGCTTTTAGTTCTTTTTGGCTTTTTATTTTGCAGTCTTCCCAGCATACACACACCAGCATCTCCTAACCCAACTAACCCCGAACTAAACCCGCCCCTCCCCTTATATACACCACCCAAAAGCCCGCCAGTTACTATGGCGACGGACCCAAACAGGATCCGCCGCCCTCGAGCTCACCCCTCCCAGCCCGCCAAAAGTCACGCACACCCCCCGTGCCACTCACGTGCTTCTCCTGCACAATATGATAAGGACTAGACCTCCTTACTGAAGTTAATCCAGTTCTAAATTTAAGATTTGATTGATCAAAGTAGCCAATTAGATTGCAGTGTTATATATTAACTAACCAATGAGATTGCAGGATCAAAAATTCAACGGATCAATCAAAATTTCTAAGACTGAACTATGAACTAGCCAATCAGGTTTTAGGATTAAACATTTTAACTGGCAAATTTGCCAAACACATTATAGAGAAAAGTACAAAAGCCAAAATTACTTCATTGGTCACATAATGGAACTGAAAATTCAACTTAACAATCAGGTCACAAGACTAAAATCGTTATCTTTCACACTATACAAGGACATAAGTATTGGGACACATGTTTTTCAAGGTGTGGACTACGCGTCTTCCAAACAGTAAAGGGCTAAACTAAAACAAGGGATTTTGTACAACACCATGCTTCCAAATTTGTGGACAATGTTTGGGAAAGAACCTTTAAAATTCCAATATGACTGTGCCCCAGTGTACAAAGCACGGTCCATAAAGACATGGTTGGAATCGTTTGGTGTGGTAGGACATGACTGGCCCATGAGAACCCTAATGATGAAGAAGATCTTGAAGACACGTTTTCCCTTGCCTGGACGTGGGTCACCGGGGTCCCCCTCTGGAGCCAGGCCTGGGAGTGGGACTCAATGGTGAGTGCCTGGTGGCCGGGCCTTTACCCATGGGGCCTGGCTGGGCAAGGCCCGAAGAGATGACATGGGTCCCCCTTCCAATGGGCTCACCACCTGTAGAAGGGGACAAGGGGTTCGGGTGCAGTGTGAGTTAGATGGCAGCCAAAAGCAGGGACCTTGGCAGTCCGATCCTCGGCTGCAGAAGCTAGCTCTAGGGACGTGGAACGTCACCTCTCTGGTGGGGAAGGAGTCTGAGCTGGTGCGCGAGGTAGAGAGGTTCCGACTAGATATAGTTGGACTCACCTCGACGCATGGTCTGGGCTCTGGAACGGTCTCCTCGAGAGGGGTTGGACTCCTCCTTTTGGGGACTCTCTTTTTCTGCTGGGGGAATTGAATGCTCATGTGGGTAATGACAGTGATACTTGGAGGGTTGTGATTGGGAGGAACAGCCCCCCTGATCTGAACACGAGGAAATTCTGGTCCACCATCCGACGTCTCAGGAAGGAGAAGCAGTGCAGCACTGTATATGGTGGGGACGGGGCACTGTTGACTTTATCTCGGGACATTGTGGGTCAGTGGAAGGAATACTTCGAAGATCTCCTCAATCCCACCAACATGCCTCCCATTACAGGAACAGAGTCTGGGGACTTGGGGGTAGATCCTCACATCACCAAGTCTGAAGTTACAGAGGTGGTTAAAAGCTCCTCTGTGGCAAGGTTCCAGGAGTGGATGAGATCTGCCCAGAGTACCTTAAGGCTCTGGATGTTGTGGGGCTGTCTTGGTTGACACACTGGACTTCGGGGGCAGTGCCTCTGGATTGGCAGACCAGGGTGGTGGTCCCCCTCTTTAAGAAAGGGGACTGGAGGGTATGTTCCAACTATAGGGGATAACACTCCTCAGCCTCCCCGGGAAGGTTTATTCAGGAGTGCTGGAGAGGAGGGTCTGTCGGAGCAGTGTGGTTTTCGTCCTGGATGTGGAACGGTGGACCAGTTCTATACCTTTAATGGGGTCCTGGAGGGTGCATGGGAGTTTGGCCAACCAGTCTACATGTGTTTTGTGGATCTGGAAAAGGCATTCTACTGTGTCCCTCGGGGACTCCTTTGGCTAGTGCTCCGGGAGTATGGGGTGTCGGACACCTTAATAAGGGCTGTTTGCTCCCTGTACAACCGGTGCCAGAGCTTGGTCCACAAGTTGGACTCTTTCCCTGTGAGGGTTGGACTCTGTCAGGGCTGCCCTTTTCACAGATTCTGTTCATAACTTTTATGGACAGAATTTCTAGGCACAGCCAGAGTGTTGAGGGGGTCCGGTTTGGTGACCTCAGGATTAGGTCTCTGCTTTTTGCAGATGATGTGGTTCTGTTGGCTTCATCAGGCCGTGACCTACAGCTTTCAATGGAGCAGTTCACAGCTGAATGTGAAGCGTCTGGGATCAGGATCAGCACCTCCAAATCCGAGACCATGGTCTCAGCCAGAATAGGGTGGAGTGCCCGTTCTGTGTCAGGGATGAGATCCTTCCTCAAGTGGAGGAGTTTAAATATCTCGGGGTCTTGTTTGCAAGTGAGGGAAAGATGGAGTGGGAGATCAACAGATGGATTGGTGCAGCATCAGCAGTGATGCGAGCACTACACCGATCTGTTGTGGTAAAGAAAGAGCTTAGTTGGAAGGCTAAGCTCTTGATTTACTGGTCAATCTACGTTCCTACCCTCCCCTATGGTCACGAGCTTTGGGTAGAGACAGAAAGAACGAGATCGCTGATACAAGCGGCCAAAATGAGTTTTCTCCGCAGGGTAGCGGGGCTTTCCCTTAGAGATAGGGTGAAAAGCTCAGTTATCCGGGAGGAGCTCAGAGTAGAACCGCTGCTCCTCCACATTGGAGCCAGATGAGGAGGCTTGGGCATCTGGTTAGGATGCCTTCTGGACGTCTCCCTCGGGAGGTGTTCCGGGCACATCCCAACGGGAAGAGACCTTGGGGAAGACCTAGAACACGCTGGAGAAGCTATGTCTCTCGGCTGGCCTGGGAACACCTCGGGATCCCCCTGGAAGAGCCGGACGAAGTGGCTGGGGAGAGGGAAGTCTGGATTTCCCTGCTCAGGCTGTTGCCCCCACGACCAGACTCCGGATAAGCGGGAGAGGATGGATGGATGGATGGATGGATGGATGAACTTGACTGGCCTGCACAAAGCCCTGACCTCAGCCCCACTGAACATACTGTGATGATCTGGATTGGAAATTGCAAGCCAAGTGTGTTTTTAATGCTATATCTGATATGATGGTAGGATGGTTACTGTAGAAGATTTAAATCTGTGAATCTAACCATCTACTATTACACTCATGATGAGACAATCAACCAATAGACGCAAACCCTACAGCCATTACACGACACTAAGTTCCTCGTAGCTGTCAGAGTCAGGGGGAAGGATATACCCCCACGACCCTGAACTGCTTCTTGTGATTGACCAGGCAGGAGAACGAGAGTCCATTCTTGTAGTTTTATTCGAGAATAAACAAACAAAGAACACAGGGCTCGTAGCCGTTAACCGAACTAGAACTCAGACTGTGGTTTTCAAACAAGGAACTGAGGACATGTGAGGACAATGACCGCACAGGTAAACTAAAGCGGAACTTATATACACAGACACATCAGGGGAACACAAACAGGGAACAGGTGGGGGTGAACACACGTGACCAGGACTACAAGAGGACTACAAGAACACACATCAAAGCAACAGCCCAATCCCAACCAAGCCCCATGAAAACAGACCAGGACAGAAACGAACACAGAAAAGCAAACAGCATAACCAAATGCGAAAAACAGAAAACAGGTCCAGCACGATTCTGGCATGCCGGCCGTGACAGTAGCCTGTACTCTTCAATAATGGAGAGAAGCGTTGTTTGTTACGTTGCCCCAGAATCTCCATTGTTGCCAAAGAATTTTCCAAAGAAAAAAAGTGTGCCTTATTGTAACACACCACAGTACAGCACGCTGTGTGAAATTGTTCACTGCATTCAACCTATTAAACTAAGTGAAGAAGTGAAGAAGTATGCAGGGAAAGTATCTCAATGGTACCTCAGTGGTGACGCTAGCAGTCCTGGGATTCAAACCCACAACCATCTGATCACAGGGGCAAGCACTACACCACCAGCTGCCCCAGTAATCCCTTTAATACAACAGATGAAGTATTTGTTTATGCATAAACAAAACAGCTCTAAATCCTCTGTGAACAAGTTAGTCTTTTCCTATAATGACAGATGAAATTCAGTTTAGAATCTCTTCAATGTCCTAGAATGTGTCTTTCGCCCAGTCCTCTTCGATTCATCCCACAGGTTTTCAGTGGGGCTCAGTTCCAGAGATCGGATTGGCCAAATGGATTTGGATGTACATTTTGTATCTTTTACTACAATGAAGTTTCTGCTGGAGATTCTCATTCCTCTAACTGCTGTTATGTTGGAAAATATTTGAAATATTTTTTTTTTTCAATAATTGCGACATGTTGGGGTTTTTTTTATATAAAAGATTCATTTCAATTAACATTTAGATGTCCCTCATGTTTTCAGTGTGGCTGAGCTAATTAACTACAGACATTTTGTGATTTTATGTGTGAAATTATGGAGCTGAGTGTGACAAATGTTTCATCAATCAAGACAGATTCCACACCCAAACTCTAGGAAGAAGAACTTTCTTTGTTTCAGGTGTTTTCTATCCTTTTTTTCCTGGTTGTGTGGATTCTTCCTTGATTAATACAGTTGCACTGCTCTATAAATACTGTATGGTGCCTGTATTCAAGCCTCAAGCCTGTGACAGCTCCAGCAACACAGCGTTCATCCTGAAGCTCCCTCTGCTCATCTAGAAGGTCTGTTCTCAAGTAGATGCTCTGATTTTATTACTCAGCAGAAGTAAAATGCAGAATCTCACTGTGGAAAACTTTTTGATGGTACTGTTGGGTACCTCTGGGTTTCTTCTATGTATTTGTAGTAATAACAATTGGTAGCAATAATAACAATTGGTAGCAGTGTGTGATGTGTTGAGTCATCGCTAAAAGGTGGAAAGGTTGTTTCTAAACAGAGAAGAAAATCTGGAACCATGATGATACAGGAGCAGATTAGATGCAGAACCCGGCCTGTTCCCAGCCATAAGAGGGCATCATGTCTATCTATCTAAAACTATCTATAAGCCACCACTGCTGTAGTGGATGATAGTGCTAAAATAAGGTGTAAGTTTGGAATTGAATAATTAAAGCTCACTATGTGCAGGACTGCTTAACAGTTACAGCAAAATTTCCCCACAGAAGCTGTAAATGCTTCTCGATATGTGTTCTCACACACTTTAGCTCCAACCTTTGGCGTCTCCAGCAGCACAATGTTCTTCCTGAAGCTGTCTCTACTTACCTGTAAGTTTCTTTATGTTTTTATTAAGGTGTAAACATGTTTATAAATACCACTGTTTAGACCACTGTTTGCTGCTGAAAGCTCATATTTAAGCAGTTTCTGAAGGAACTTCTGTTTTTGCCTTGCAGTGCTGATTGCAGCTCCTGCCTTGGTCACTTGTTCAGGTAGTGTCTTAACAGCTCAAAATATATCTTCAAATATTATGACGGTGTGTCAGAACTGTCTCAACAAATGAAAGAAACCTTTCGAGCAAAAATCTGTGTTTGGTTTATTATTTCAGAGAACATGATCACCTGTAATGGCTATGTCCAACGCCTAAGCTGTGGTGAGATTAACTGTCATTCAAACTGTATAAGAATGTTATCACTAAATAGAACTAGGTCTGAAAATCCTCATAAACACTTCATCTAGTTTTAAATGTCAGTCCTATTAAAAGTATATGTGCCACTGGTCAAATTACATGTTTTGTTGATTGTTTTCATGTGAAAATAATTGCACATTTTCTACAGGGAACAAGCAAATATGACATTCTCCAAATTTTAGTCTCAGTTGATATATGTTTATTATATGAGACATAAGCAAGCTATAAAATTAAATACATTTCAGCAAAGAAACAGTTAAGCATTAAAATATGCTAAAGAACTGCACTGTAGAATCTTATTTACTCTTAGAAATGTCGTTTGAATGGAGAACCTAAACTGTGGCACACAGCTGTAAATAACTGTATAATTTTGACACTAAAGTGTTTAATATTTCACCTTTTTACATTTCTGAATGTTTGTTAACTCATATTTCAGACATTGGAGTGATAAAAGTGAAGGCTGCTCTGTACGGCCGTACAGACAGAAGCACCTGTAGTGCTGGTCATCCTGCCTCTGAGATCCTGAACACAAACTGTATTATGAACATTCCCCTTATCTCTGAGAGGTAAAGCTCTATTGATTACATTAACTACTCCTGTAGGTAAGAAATGGAAGTCGCTTTGGATAAAAAGCGTCTACTAAATGCCATAAATGTAAATGTAAATGTACATTAACCCCCCATACCCCACCCAGTTCCCAAGGAATCAAGTACATTATAGTAAATATGTTTCTACACCTTCAATGGTGTAGGTCTTAGCCTGTTTTGTAAAGAAGAAAATTCTCATGTACAAATCATGGACTGTTTATTTATCTCAGTTAGTAAGATTTCTTATACAGTCAGTAGGTTTTTTTTGCCCTAGTGTTTATTCCAATAGCATGTAATCCAACACTTTACATTTAATATCCACAAGAATAGCTTTTGTTCCATTTACCCTAAACAGGTGCAATGGACAGACTTCCTGTGAGTTTAAAACCGATGAGCTGGGCACTACTGATCCATGTGTCGGAACTTACAAATATTACAACACCACTTACGACTGCTCCCAAAACCGTGAGTAGTCAGAATTTGTTGATGGTACATCATGGATTTCCATCTCATATAATTCTCCATAACTTTGTAGATTTATGCACACCATTCTGTAAATATGTGTATTACATAAGGCTTTAAAATATATTCATTTAAAAGTTTGCCGAGGTTGCGCTCGTGTCCTACTCCTGCTTCCCGGTTGACACCTCCAGCTCCGATTTCTGTACCCATTAGCCCAGAGCTGGTAGCAAATAGCTTGCAGACAGAAGCTGTAAAACTGGGTAGTGAGGAAGGGGTTAGGATGTGGACTCTAGCAGCATGTCCTGAGCTATGGTGAGTGTTGGGGTTTTTAGGAGAGTTAGTAAAGCCTACTGGGGCCGAACAGCAACCCTATGTACAAAACACCATTAGCTCCATAGCTGTTAGCTCAGGGCCTAGTGGTTTGTTTAGCCCTAGAGTAGGGCCTAGTGTTGTGGTCAACCCTAGTGCAGGGCCTAGTGTTGTGGTTAGCCTTAGAGCAGGGCCTAATGATTTGGTGAGCCCTAGAGCAGGGGTCGGGCAAGGGTCTAGGGGTGCTCCGGGGAAGGGGCTCCCCGCAGAGGGGCTTCCGGGAGGAGGCCTTGCCCATCTGGTCAGAAGTGGGCTTCTCGCAGTAGGGCTTCTGGGAAGAGGCCTTGCTCAGCAACACAACGAGGAGCTCTTCGAAAGCATCGGTGGGGCCCAAGGTGAGAGCTCCACCCGAGGGGCTCTCAGGTGGCTCCGTACAGGACCACTTGGTCGAGAACCCCGGAGGGGGCTCCATGCAGGACAACATGGCAGGGCTACACATGAGGGGCCGCTGCCAACAGAGACAAAGATGGCCTCCAGAGACGCTGAGGGGTTTCCCGTAGGAGGCTCTGCCTCCAAGGACAGTGAGGGGCTTCCCAGAGGGGCTCTCTGAAGGGGAAAGAGGCGACAGGGTGGGGCTCATGGGACACTTTCCTTTGCCTCCACCATCCCCTCCTCCGCCCTCAGGGTGGTTTGGGGGTTTGTTTGCGCCCCAGAGGTACGTCTTTGGGGGAGGGTTTGGTACTGTAAGGGGCAGGGTTATGTGGTGGGACGGCCAGTAGGGGTCATCCCTATTTCAGTTCATGTGTGTGGGGATTTGGTTTATGGTATACAGCTGGGTTTCATTTAGGATTAAGTGTTTGAGTTTTGGGATTGGTTTGAGGGGTTTTGAGTTCTGTATTTAAGTACAGCTAAGGTGGACCTAGGTGGGTGGTCCACCGTTACCCAGGCTCTGATTTACTTGTGTGCTTTTTACTTTGAGTTGAGAAATCAGTTTGGCCCACGTCCCACTTGGTTTTCTTTTTCTGTAAATAAACAAACTGAATCATTTGAAATTCAGACTCTTTTAAAGCTACCCAGTTGAAACAGAATCCAAAATGACTCTTTAATCTCCAGGTGTCAGCATAACATCTGAGGGCAGTTACAGCACACTGGACTGTGGTAAGAAGTTCCTCTGTCTTTTGTTCCTCATTGTTTTATGAAAGCTGGGGTTTTAAATCACAGCTAAAGTTTTGCCTTTCTGTGTCTTTGTGCAGGAAATAATGTCATTCAGATCGTTAGTGCTAACTATGGGCGCACTGATAGTGCAATCCTCTCAAAAGGAATAGCCAGCAATTTGACCAGGGACACCAACTGCCATGCACCTACCACACTCTCCATTGTGGCTGCAAGGTGATTTACTGGGCTCTTCAATATTTGTTGATTTAAGACATCAGTTTAAGACAATAAGATTTCTTTTTGCTAATTCGCTTTCATCTAAAGGTGTAATGAAAGGAGAAGCTGCAGTCTGGAAGCTTCAAACTGCGTCTTCACAGATCCTTGCGTTGGGACTTACAAATACCTGGCTGTCTCCTATTTGTGCCGCCCACGTCCCACTCGTGAGTAATACACCCTCCCACCTAGTCCTTTCTTCTGTACCATTTTCTCTTCCTCTTGTCATATGACCTTTTTAAAGGGTTCATATCCTGCATTTAATTTTTTTCTCCTGTGGTCCACTTATGACATTTTTTCCCCATTTGCTTATCCGCATCACTTATCCTTTTTTTTTTTTTACCAAGTGGTGCTTGAAAGTGTATGCCCCTCTTGTAACCTGAATTTTTGATTTATTTATTTCAAATATTTGATTCAAATGAAGCCAAATCCGACAGGAGTACAGAAAATACAGTGAGGAAGAAAGAAAAAAATAAAAAATAAAAAAAGAAGGAAGAAGTTGAGGAGGTTGAAGGTCCAGATGAAGGCTGCTGTCGCTGACTAATCACTCCAAAGTCTGCGTCACTGTGAATCACTAATCCTTAACCAGGATGTGTTTTCTTCACAAAAATTTCAATAGAACAATAGAAACGTGTTTGATTCCTTGTAAAAATAAAAACATTCTTGTTTTGTGCAGAGACCATTGTGACCTGTGAAGGCAACACTGCTACACTCACATGTGGTTTGTACAGACTTTATTACATCCTTGATGTTCTGTAGTCAAAAATATTATATTAATTATTACATGTTCAAGGAAGTCTGAGTAGTACTGACTGACCCAGATAACTCAGACAGACTTTGGAATGAAGCTGTTACACCTACTGTTTGGAAAGCGGTCCAGGATTCATTAAATACAGTCTTGTAGTCTAAGAACTTCTTCATATGCTAGTTTTGGTGTCTTTTCCTTGTGCTAGGTGCTGGCGTTTTAAAAATCGAAAGTGCTAACTATGGCCGAACTGACTCCACCACGTGTTCTGCTGGACGACCTGTCAGTCAAATCACCAAAACTGACTACGCATCCAACACACTGGCTGAAGTTAAAAACAGGCTAGTTGAACTCTAATTAGTGATAAAGCCTTGCTAGCGTCTATGGGGTCAATTAAAATTAGTCTTGTTTTTCTTTGTAGGTGTGAAGGCAAGAATTCCTGCACAGTGCCAGCCACAAACACTGTCTTCTCCGACCCCTGTTTTGGTACCTATAAGTACCTGGTCACTGCATATACCTGTGAGATTTAATGGTGAGTGTCCCTTTACCTTTACCTGATCAAAGCTCTCTGTAGTGCAAATGAAGATACACACAGATAAAAATGGAACAGAGTGAGCTGTGTTGGACCTGAGGTGTGAGAAATGTAACACTGTCTGTGGTAATGATATCCCCCTCCAAGGCTTATACGGTTATACAGTGCTATACGGTTTAAGGTTATATCGCCAGCTGCCTTGCCATGCTTTTGTCAGTGGTTTTTGCGATTGCGTGTGGACGGAGATATTTTTGAAAACGTACACACCTCAATGGCCACACGTACACGGCTATTTCTGAAAATGGAGAGTTTTAATAAACAATTTTTCATTTTAAAAGAATCTGGATGGCCTGCATTTAAGCCGCATGTTACGGCTGACGGCCGCTAGAGGCCGTCCTTTTTTGTTCAGTTTTGTCCCCTGTCTGTTTTCATGTTCTGTGTA
>JBBPDE010000034.1:9178241-9189871 GCA_037974605.1 Nannopetersius ansorgii | reverse complement strand
TCCTTTAAAATGATACATTTACTCGGATTAAACTTTTGATCTGTCATCTACGTTCTATTACAAATAAAATATTGACACTTGCCATCTCCACATCATTGCATCATTGGAATCCGGTTTGTACTTGAAGATTAGAAAAGTTTAGGAAAACTCTGTTCTATTCTAGTTCAAAGGTCAGTATTTTGTGCATGACAAAACTTCAGAATTTGTGGCCAGCTGGCACAGTGAAGATGGGGAGCTGAATCTGGTTTAAAGAAATGTATATGTTTTCACAGTGAATGGGATGAAGAGTCCTTTTTTTACTACTGCCTGCATGTGTCTCATTTACAGGGTGACTGTAATTGGCATTGGAGTGGATGATTGTCACACGAGGGCCTTGTCTGGGCAGGAAGAGAGAGACACAATCACAGAACTGCATTATAAGTGGATTTATTAGGAACAAAAGGAACTACAAATGGAGGCGAGATGACAAGAGATGAGGAAAACGACCGGGTTGAAGGGAAAGTATGCTCGCCTGAAGTCCTAAGGGAAAATCCCTAACATAAATACAGAGGGAGCTAAGGCGAGGAGCAATGGGAAGATGGTGGCAAAATCAGGGAACACAAAACAGAGGGTAATCAGTGAAGGATATAATACAGGTGAAAGATAAGGAGAGGGCTGAAAAGGTTCATGAGTCAATAGCAACCCTTGGTGGTCGCAGGCAGGGACTGTGACAGTGATGCTGACATCCACCTCCTACATCATTCCCTCTCTCATCTAGACACTGCTGGGAGCGCTGTGAAAATCATGTTCTTTGATTTCTCCAGTGCCTTCAACACAATCCTTCCCAAAATCATGAGGGAAAATCTGGAGTACACAGGAGTGGGCCACATGCATACTGGTCTACCTCCCTAACCGACCACAGTGTGTGAGAATCCAGGGCTGTGGGTCAGACAGGATTGCCTGCAGTATTAGGGCGCCACAGGGGACAGTTCTGGCACCGTTCCTCTTTACCATCTACACTGCAGACTTCTCTCACATCTCCACCCACTGCTTCCTGCAGAAGTTCTCTGATGACTCTGCAATACCTGGCCTCATCACTGATGGGGACAGCAAGGAGTCCAGAGAACTGACCAGGGACTTTGTGGACTGGTGCCAGCAGAATTACCTCCAGATCAACACTGGTAAAACCAAGGTGCTGGTGAAAGACTTCCTTCCCTGCAACCACTGAACATCCAGGGTCTGTGGAGAGCAACAAGTACCTTTGTGTTCATCTGAACAATAAACTGCACTGGACTCACAACTCAAATGGATACAGACAAGACTGTATTTTAATCACATGCATTTTCTTTGTCCATCCATCCCACTAGCACTAGCACATAGAGGTGCTGCCAGCCCAAAAATAACCAATACACACAAAAACACACAGAGAAGAAAAACAGGAGGGAAACGGCACATACCACTGCATATACCAAAGAAAACAACAGTGCCGTTTCCCTCCTGTTTTTCTTCTCTGAGTGTTTTTGTGTGTATTGGTTATTTTTGGGCTGGCAGCACCTCTACGTGCTAGTGCTAGTGGAATGGATGGACATTGTCCCAGTGTGCTGTGAGGAGCCGGTGGAAGGATAACGAGGTCGGTTGGAGAGGAAAACATAAAAACCCAAAACCGGTTGAAGCATACTTCTCTGCAACTAACACCCTTTCAGAGTGTGTTAGGTTTCCAGTCCCTACTGTTCTCTTGAGAAACTGGGAGAGACCTCACGTCCACCTGGGAAGGGCTGTGAACACAAAAAATCCTGGGTGGCTTGTAACAACATATTTCAGCCATCTCTTATTTCTGTCTCGCACAGGTCCCACCCTAGTCCAAGTCCTAGGGGACATCCATGTAAGAGATGGACTTCTGAAAAAAAAAGTATGGAATCTGGATCCAGATTAACAACTCAACAAAGCCTTAAACAAATCAGATTTGCCTTTCTATTAGACTATTTAAAGACAACTTCCACCTTGCAATGTATTGCCCAGTTCCCCTAGAGGTACACAGCATTCATGTTTTATGTCTCTGACATGCAGGATGGCATGGAAAGACAGAGAAAGTGTGCAAGCTGCTAAAATAGCATTCCAGGTATATCCTTTGAATTATATTCCATTGTCTCACTAGTTTCACAAAGTAGTAAAAAGTATGCTAACATTGGCGTGTGTACAGTATATTTATATTTTGAACTGGACATTTAGACCAAGCTGTTCTATAAAGTTGTGCAAGTTTAAAAGCAATGTGCAGCATATTAACAGTTAAAAAAAAGTCTAAAGCAGTGGTTCCTAACCTGGGGTCCGGGCCCACCTTAGGGGGGCGCTAGAGATCACAGGGTGTGCGCAGAATTTTGTTTGCATTGAGTTTACCATAATTATAATTGTACTTTAAATTCATAAAGAGAGAAACATAATAGTGTGTGTGTGTGTGTGTGTGTGTGTGTGTGTGTGTGTGTGTGTGTGTGCGTGTGTGTGTGGATGTGTGTGTGTGTGTGTATGAGTATAAGAGCAAAAACCTATGACCACTGTTTATTTTTTTGCAAATAAACATTTGTAATTAATCACTTTATTCTTTTTGTGCGTCTACCTGGGTAAGAGTTCGGGGGCCTGGCTTGTTTTGGACACAGGCAAGGCGGGCTTCAAGAAAAAAGGATGGAATGACTGGTCTAAAGTAATGGCAAGTTGCTCACAATGGTAGGTATGATTGAATATATCTGCTACTAGAGTTTTCTTTCCATTAATTCAGTCAAAATAGGGCTGCATCATTTGAACCACAATCGGGCCAGGTTACCTAGAAAGTGGTCAAGTATTTACAGGCTAATTAAAACAAAAGTTTTTTGTATTTTCCTCTCTCTCTCATCTCTCCATATTGCTGATGGCAGGTTTGGCAGCTGCCCTTTCTGTTTGTTTAGGTGAAAGTAAATTCAAAACAATATATACAATCATTTTTTTTTTTCAAAGAAAGAGTATCCTTTTTTCCATCTGCTTGATTCTGCACAATTGTACTTGTTTATCTTTTATTTTTATGATGGTTTTGGCTGTTACAGTAAAAGATTATGTGAAATGCACACAAGAACAATCATCATCATTTGCAAATAAAATTTACATTTGTTTGATGCAGTGAACTTGTTGTACAGTATTAAATAAACATGCATCTTATAAACACATCTTTTAACAAAACATTTTACTAAAATTATAGGTCTCTATTCATAATAAAAGAAAAATTAAAACTGCATTCTGAAGCTTTTTAGCTATAAACAATACAGTGGAATTCTATGTTTTATGCCAACAAATCAAACTACAGTTGTTATATTAGTTCTTCACTATGCTTTTCATAGGCTCTTGCATTGCAGCATACACCTTGAATCGTTTGTAGAGGACTCTTATTGACCGTAGTACCTCCTCTGTCTTCAGAGTATATACGATGGGGTTTAACATAGGTGGAATTGTCTGAGTTAAGACAGAGTTGATTATTCTAGTATTTGGATGTATGTATGTTGTAAGAGCAGTAATGTAAGTGCTAGTGATTGGTAGATAAAACATGGCCACTAATATCAGATGAGAAGTGCAGGTTTTCATAGCTTTCATTCGCTCAGCACCATGTGAGATCTTCAGCAATGCAACACCAATACAAATATATGAAAGTGCTATTAGTATCAATGGAATACAAAGCACAATAGCAATACAGACATAGCTCATTATATAATTAGGGGAATTATCATTACAGGCTAGTCTGTGGACAGGGCCATGATCACAGAAATAGCTGTCGACTTTGGTAGATCTACAGAAAGACAGTCTGGTAATCAGAGCTACAAGGATAGTAATGATAAACACAGAGAAAATCCACATAACACCAACAATCAGAGTCATTGTGGTTTTGGTGACAATAGCATGATACCTGAGAGGAAAGCATATAGCAATTACTCTGTCAAAGGCCAAAGTCAACAAAGTAAGAGACTGCAGAGTCATAAAGAGAAAAACAAAAAACATGTTTGTCAGACAGTCTGCATAAGATATGTACTGGTTCTCAGACAGAAACATTTCAGTATACTTTGGAACAAGAGCAGAACTTCCACATAGATCAGACAGAGCCAAGCTAAAGACAGCTATATACTTTGCTGTGTGGAGAGTACGGGCCAGGTAAATAGTACCCATTATAAAAGAATTCCCTAAAACAGTGACAGCATACACAAAGCACATAAATATGTAATAATACTTTGTATGTGGCATATTGTAAAATCCATTGATGTAAAATGTTGAGGGGCGAATAAATGTTGAATTATCTAGGGACACCACAGAAGACATGTCAGCTTTATAAACTGGTCTCATATAGACTGTAAGAAAGAACAGTTATAGCATAAATGTTAAAACATTTTTTGTCACAAAACAAATCATGTAAAGATAAATGCAAATAAAAATTACGTAGAGATTTGTTTACACATAATAAATAAAAAATGGCTATCTACCAATACATATGAAATAGAAGTGCAGTATATAAAAGTACTTTGATACAATACCTTTTGCAGCTGGAGTAAAATTTCAGTAAAGACCAGACACATTTATAATTAACCTATGTTTACGTCACCGTTGGAAGCACACCTTCAAAACACAAACCTCTATGGGCAAGACAGCAAATCTCATATCTCAAACCTGATAAACTGTTTTAAGTTAATTTAAAATTTTTATAACATTTATAATATTTGTCAATATATTTTGATAAAGTAAAAAATATATTTTTGATAAAGTAAATGGTCATGTGTGATCAGGGCCTATAGGGAACAGGGAGAGGCTGGAGATTCCCCAGGGTAAGTTGGTTGGTGGTCTTACCCCTGGTGTACCTGGCAAACATTCTGGGTCATGCAGGGCCATCAGAAGGCTCTCTGTAGGTAGGTGAGGGACCTCCTGGGCCCTGTGTGCCCAGCAATGGTGGACGAGGGCCCCCAAGCAAGGACGTCAGGCCAGGTCTCTGCTGGAGCGGGTTCCAAGGTCTGGGGGACCCTTGATTTCAGGTTCCATTTGTGAGTTGCAATGATCTGCTGGTCGGGGAGGACATGCGCAGGGTCTGCCCCCACTGGATGATACAATACCAGGAGATGAGGGGGTTGTGATAAAGGAGCCAGGTGTTACCGTCAGACAGGAAACATCGGTATGCCAGAGAAGATGGTGATGGAACCAGGTAAGTTCCTCCCTCCCTTCACCTGGTCTGACCATTTCCCGAATGGAAGGGCCATACCACTCAATGATCTTTAGGGGAGAGCCCCTCATGATACCTACATTCCCTCTTCTCAGTGGTCAGAGACATGCGCCCTAACTGCATGGGTTCTCCAGCTCTATGTGGTCCATATGATGAGGTGGGAAACTGAGGCGTGCAGGTGCAGGTGGAAGAGGTGATTGAGGGCTTGTGGCTAGCGGCAAAGTTATGAGGGGCTGGCCTCTGGCACAAACTAATACATTGATCTCAACTCATACGTTGAGCTTGCTATGATGTTCTGCTGACCTTGCCTGTGGATGCCCGGTCATGTGTTTTGTGTATCGTCCCTGTAGGCATGGCTGCAAACCATTTGGGGGAATTGGTGACACCTTGGTCCAGTGTCTCCACCCCTTTAAAACCACTAGGGCCCTAAACTCTGCAGTGTAATGGCTTATGGAACTGTCTCCCTGCTGCAAATGGTACAGGTGGGAGTCAGTCCCCACCTCGCTGTCCGGATGGCAAAAAGATGCCTTGAGTTGGTGCATGAATGCCTTATAGGAGTGTGCTGTGTCTGAGTCTGATCAGAGGGCAGCCATGGCCCACAGAAGTGAGATCCTCTTCCAATCCATGGAGTACCTGGTGGGCTGAAACTCAAACACAAGATCAAGGTTGATCAAAAACACTTCTTATCTACCCTGTTCCATTTGTCTGGGAGAGTGATATGAGTTTCAGAAAAGGGAGAAAGAGGGTGTGACTAGCTCCCGATAGGCATGAATATTTCATAGATTTAGGGAAGTCTTGGTGGAAAGCATAAACCAGGCCAAATAAAAGACAAAGAGCATAAGAATATGAAGAAAGGTCATCCAGGATTATGTCACCCTGAAGAACATTATTGCAATACTGGCAGAATTTAAGTGTTAATGAGTACCACAGGGATTTGGGGTGACCTCTGGGATGGCATTAAGTATCCCATCTGGCTAGTATTGCATTCAAATCAAAATTAGTAAAAAAATGAGTAAAAAATGAGGGTACATTTACACAGCTGACAGCATTCATTATCTTTATTTGATCAAGTTGTTACATTTGGATAAATGTTCTTTCATAGCATTAAATAGGTTGAGTGTACCTACGTTTTACCTAAACTACTATGCAGTAGTTGGCCTTGTTTTGAAGAGATAAATGTGTGTAACTTAAACAGCCACAGTATTCCTTCTACTGAATGACTTTACAAAAAAAAAACAGACAATGTCTCATTATGTTGCAATATTTAATATTTCCAGGCTATCCGGCTACATTTTATCTAGCCAAATTTAAAACCTTGCTGCTGTTACTGAACAACATCAATGTCAAATGGCTATTTAAGTAAAGGGGGGGGGATTATTAATTTAATTAGAAACAAATAAAATAATTGCCTATCAACTTAAGCTCATAAGCATCATTACCTAAATCTGTAACTGCCTTAATTCATGTTCACCCAACGTTTAATATTTCTACCACCAGTTGCTAGCTGTCTAGTATGACTAGCTGTACAATGTATTTGAAAACTTTGAATAATTGATCTACACTAGAGGTATTAACAGTCATCTTACACAGTTGTCTTGAATGTTTATGATGCAAATGAATACATATTACTAGAAAATAATTGTAATCAAAATGGGTTGCTCCGCCTCGCTAACACCTAGCAAGAGCACTGTAAACATCCTGTATTCAAGCTAGCTTATATGGTAGATGCTGGGTTTCTTTATAATTCAAAAGTAAACTACAAAGAAGATTGCTGATATAATCTCAAGGTATGTATCACTCACTAAGACAGACATCAAGCTGCTGTAGTAATTTACTCAGGCAAAGCAGAGAAGGCAAGACACTATCTGAAAATGTCAGCAAGGGGAGCTGCTTTGACTTCATGCACGCGACTGCAGGCTTCAGCATTTCATGTCTAACTTCAGTATTTTAAGTACACTTTAATTGAAATCAAGAAGTATGTTAACTTTTCCACCTCAAAATGTAATAATTGTAGGGTAAAGTAACCTCAGAAAAGTTACTTGTCCAATAACTTGTCAAATAGTTATTAAACAATTTAAGTTAGGCCAGATGTTGATTTTTGCAATGAAGCCATGAGGACCTGTCCCCTTCTCTGGTTCCATCAATTTGGAGACGGTTTATTTTCCCTACTCTCCAATTTACTCACTAAAGAGTAAGGAGACTCTCCTGGCATGAATGAGCTGTCAACAGCAGCAGACAAGGCACAGACAAGCTGCCACCATTAATAGCAGCATGGTCGAGCCACCAGCAGCAACTCAGATGCACCACCACTAGTGGCACCACTTGGGCCAATTTGGGCCAAGAGGGACGAAGGGAGCAGACAAAGAATGCATGCAACAGCATAGGAGAAAGGAAAAATTTGTTCTGCAGGTGGGTTAAAAAAAGCAATGTTACCTTGTTTATTCTGATTGAAAAAAGGTAATTTGGTTTGCTAGGAAGAAGTTTGTCCTAAAACCAACACCTGCCTTGAATGTTCCCCCACCTGCTCGATTGGCTACACCGCTTGCCTTTCTGCTTCAACCCATGCTGGTTCCAGGGATGACCACCGCCATCCCCGCACTGAACAGTCACAAAGCAGGTCAAGGACGTGCTGCGTCTCTAACAAAAGGGGCATGGGATCACCGGGCACACCAGAATCCACGCAGGCAGTGAGGGATATCTCCCCAATGCCCCGCTGGCAGAGGCGAGTCTCCCGCCTGCCACCAGGACTGGAGCAAGCTGCCCTGTAAGGGACCCAGGTGCTTGAAAATAACGCTCTTGAATGTGGGTTATAGACTGCATGGATTTTTTAGGGGGTGTACATGTGATCTCCAGAGCGGATGTGGGGTATCCACATGGGCCGACCTGGCCACGGAGTAGGCCAGCACGAGGAGGACGCGTTCGGGGGAGGACGTGTGGGGCCCACAGGGCTGCGAAGTTTGGATTTGGTTTGTTCCGCCCTTGGTCTCTTGTTTGCTGTGGGGCTTGCATTGGTTTGTGTGTTTGCTTCTGTACTTGGTTTTGTGATTTTGCTTATGTACTTGGTTGATTGTTTGTGAGTTTTTGGCTGTTTGTTTTTGTGTTTTGGCTGTGTGTTTGGGTGTTTTGGCTGTTTGTTAGTGTGGTTTGGTTGTTTGTCTGTGGGTTTATTTGTTTGTTTGCCTGTGAGTTTGGTTATGTGTTTGCTTATGTGTTCGGTTGTGTGGTTTGGTTATGTGTTTGGTTGTGTGGTTGGCTGGCTGTTTGTGTGGTTGGTTTGTTTTGTTAGTATGGTTAACTGTGTGTTTGTTTGCTTGTTTACTTGTTTTCTTGTGTGCTTGTGTGTTGGGTTGGTTGTGTGTTGGTTTGGTTGTTTGACTGTGTTTTTGTGTGTTTGATTGTTTGTTTATGTATGTTTGTGTCTGTAGTCATGTTGTCAGGTGTTCTGTGTTTTGTTTAAATTATTATGTTTTGGTTTATGTCTTTGTGTATTTAGTACTTAAGTTACAAGAGTTTTGTTTTCAGTTGCTGGATATGCCTCACCATTAGTCCTCACAGTGCCCGCACCTTATGTGTCTTTTGTTAGGCCATTGTGTATCTTTTGGTTTTGTGTTAGTGTAGAGACTGTGTCTTTTGTATTGTGACGATCCGGCACCCAGGGGGTTAATGGGTTTTGCAGTTGGGGCTGTTCAGAGCTGCTAAAGGGGTCATGGCTAGGGTAGGGGTGCCTACGTGACTCGTGGGGGGGCGATGGGCTACACCTGTGGCCCGTCGCTATGGAAACTGGCGCGCTCTATGGGTGGCTTTATAAGAGGGGAGGGGCGGTGCCAGTGGGGAGTTGGGAGAGTTCTGCAGTTGGGTTCTGGACTGAGAGAGAGGACTGGGGGAAAAGCTAGCCAGCACGGGGGCTTAGTGCCCCCGTGGCTGTGGGGGAGATGCTGTGTGCTTGGTGTTTTACTTTCAATAAAAACCAGAAAAGGACTTCCAGCGTGTGTGTGTGTCTCCTTCCCCCAGCCGCCGCCACAGTATAATAAAATCCATCAACTGGAACCTGCATTTGTGCCTCACCTCATTCCATGTGCATGGCTCAACGGGACATTCTCTTGCATGATTCAGTTCTGTTTACGAGTTTCAGGAATTGTACTGAATCTAACCTTTGCCTGTTGCGTTAGGGGTTTTGCTAAAATTTTCTAGACTCATACTGGATTTATTTTTGGCTTATACTCTAGCCATACAGTAAAAACTTCATAATAATTCTTGGCAGTAGTTTGAGCAGCAGGTGCCTTTCTCAGGTAAGTGAGTCAGATGAGTTTTGAGTAGAGATCTAAACAGATATTGTGGTTCGGAGTGTATTCCAAATTCGGGGAGCAGTGCAGCTAAATGATCTGAGCCCCACAGTGGACAAACAGGCGTGAGGTGGGGAAAGGAGAGAACCAAAGGAATAGCGGAGAGTGTGCATACATGAAGGAGATCAGTATGATAGTGAGGAGCTAGGTTATGGAGGGCTTTGAATGTTAAAATAAGGATTTAATAATCTATGCAGAAATTGATAGGGAGCCAGTGAAGGTGCTTGAGGACAGTGGTGATGTGTTATGTGTGGAGTTCTGGAAATTATATGGATGGCTGAGTTATAAGGGGTATTCCATGAAACAGGAAAGTCTGCCTTATTTTAAGGGAAAGTATGGAGGAATTTATGCGGTAGACCGGAAAGCAATGCATTACGGTAATCAACGTGGGATGTGACAAGGACCTTTATTAATATGACGGTGGTAGTGGGGGTGAGTGAGGGATGAAGGTGGTTTATGTTACAGAGGTGGAAGCAGACAGAGTGATGTTGTTTATGTGGGCAGTAAAGGAGAGGTTGCATTCAAGGATGACACCCAGACCTGAGAAGAAGGGAGGACAGTAGCATTATCAATAGATGGTGAAAAACTACCAGTTTTAGAAAGATTTGGAAAAGACAAGAAGAATTTCAGTTTTATCCATATTTAATTTGAGAAAGTTGTGGGAGAACCAAGTTCTGAGAACCAAGACTGTCTTCATAGACAGTCTAAACTGAAAGAGGGGGTAGGGGTGTAGTGGATTTGGAGTACAAATAGAGCTCGGTGTCATCCGGGCAGCAGTGGAAATACTGTGTTTCCTATCAAGGTAGGTAGGAGCCAGACACAGTACTCAAATTTCTCTTTTGAGATGGCGTTTGACACGACAAAAAAGAAATAGCAAAAATTAAAGTAAAATATATAAACTATACAATATTATGAATTGATTGTATGAATATTTACATTAAATCATACAAACATTTTTAAATGCCTAACAAAAACATGCCAGACAGAGTGGTGTCAGTCTGGTCTGCATCCCTGTAACCTAGCAACTCCATTTATATGTTTTTCTAGCTTTCACTTTCTATGTTCATTGGTGAGCCGCGGGCACCCAAGACCCTTTATGGTAAACGGACTGTTCACTTGCTGCCTAATAAATCCATCCCTTTACAGGTGCCATTGTAACAAGAATATCAATGCTGCCACGGCTGGGACAGCGAGGGCCAATGCTCTTTCTGAAACACAAAATAAAGGACAGGTACACACCGGGAGAATGTGAAGGTGGGCCGATCACCAGAACTTAAACTCAGGGGCCTTTATATAATGTGGTGCTGGACCAGATGTCCCGCGGGTATCTGGGTATCTTTTCTTAGTTTTTTCTCGTCCCTAAGAACAATATTTGTGTTTTCAAACACTGGTTTAATAGAAACCACCCAACACGGTTTGCATTTTCTCAGGAAAATGCATCTGAAATAACTTTTTGTAGATATAGAAGTAGTCATAGAATAATGTGGGAAGACAGGATTGTTTTGAATAAAATGTTTTCTAGAAATTCATGTAATTATGTGTGGCAGCAAGCTAGTACTTTTTCTTGTTCTTGCTGATGTAAGGTTACAAGCCTGGGTAAAAATCACATGCACTTCATTTTCATGTATTCCTGTTTATGTTAAAGCATAAAAAGGTGCATTAAAGACATCACCTACTATGTTGACTGGATCATGCATCTCGTAAAAGTGCATGTAAAAAGTAGCCAGATCCCTAAATTAAACAACTAAACAGATAACAAACACTGTTCAAATTTTAAATTACAAGTATGCCTGACTGGCACATTAAGAGAAACATGTCCACATGGTATTCCAAAATGCATGCTTAAATCAGGCCCTAAATGTTGTGCACTTAATTCTTATTTCTAAATATTTCTAATATTTCCTAAAAAGCAAGTTCAAAACAATATATTCACTTTATGGCATTTATAGAACTATTTAAGAAAGGCACACATTCTTACTTGTTTTCTCTCTCTCTCTCTCTCTCTCTCTCTCTCTCTCTCTCTCTCTGTCTGTCTCTCTGTCTGTCTCTCTCTCTCTCTGTCTGGCTCTCTCTCTCTCTCTCTCTCTCTC